>CACVKI010142740.1:48774-63902 GCA_902732785.1 Trichogramma evanescens | reverse complement strand
GACATATGTGACAAGAAATTTGGACAAATATCGCATTTGCTCGTACACTTAAAAATGGTCCACAAAGGTCGAAAAGATTTTGCATGCGATAAATGTGATAAGAAATTCGGACTAAAACATCATTTGTTTAGACATAAAAAAACAGTCCATGAAGGTCGTCAAGATTATGCGTGCGAGAAATGCGAAAAGAAATTTGGACAAAAATGTCGTTTGCTCCAACATCAAAAAATTGATCATGAAGGTCGCAAAGATTACGCTTGCGATGAGTGCGAGAAAAAATTTAAACAAAAATTTAATTTGATCAAGCATAAAAAAGTAGTACACCAAGGTTATAAAAATTTTGCATGCAACAAATGTGAAAAAATATTTGCACAAAAATGGGATTTGTTGAGGCACCAAACAATAGTCCATGAAGATCGACAAGATTTTGCATGTGACAATTGCGGGAAGAAATTTGGACAAAGAGGTCATATGCTTGCACACCAAAGAACAGTTCACGAAGGTCGGAAAGATTATGAATGCAATGAGTGTGTAAAGAAATTTGGACACAAATCAGATTTGATTAGGCACCATATAACAGTCCACGATGGTCGCAAGGATTACGCATGTTTCAAGTGCGAAAAGAAATTTACACAAAAACGGAATTTACTCAATCACCAAAAGTTAGGTAGATGCTTGACAACAGAAGGAAAATAAATCTGGCACACCGTCGTCGAATCTCATAATTAGTACCACTTCTCAAGTATCAAACTTATACCAAATGATATGACGTTCTTTAAAAGTATAATACTTAAAGTTAATTCTAGAATTTATTTAATCTCGAAATATTTTAATTCCAATGTACTATTATACATTCTTTACGACTTGGAAAAAGTTTATAATCGCTAGATTCCATTATTATTTTTGTACATATTTCATGTATTTACGAATTTTAATTCTATATTTTTTAATATTACAAAATTGTAAATAAATTGCTTTCATCAAAATCATATTATGTAATTATAATTGAAACCAAAAGAAGTTTTAAAAGACAATAACTCATGACCAAAAGTATCTAAAGATTTATTTGAAACGAGTTTCTCTATTCAGAAGAAAATTGGTACATGAAACTCCAAAATCTCTTGAAATTCGTAACTCAATTTTCTCCTGAATGGACGCTTCGTTAATGCTAATGTTATCTTGCGTTTCTCTTGCATTTTCTATCAACAAGTCGAGTGAAAAGTTTTCATTACTAGCGTCCAATCCAAAAAAATCGGATTGGAATGTTAAATCGTGAAATTGCTCATATTGTATACGTAATTCTAGTACGATGACTTGGTTGTATCACACATACACGCACATATGCATTCAGCTCTATATTTACCTCTACATATAGAGACCTCGGTGTAAATTGCGAGCCTCGTCTGTATGTGTGTATGCGTGTGCGGTACAACAGCATAACCACCGCTCGCCAGAGATACTTCAACGTTTTGCTGCGTGCGTGGCGATTTTCATAAATTCAAAGACGCCCGCCACCGCCGCGCGTGTATGTGTCCCGGTTTGTATACAGCAGCCCGGGCTCGGGCCAATTTTAACCCGAATAGAGAAAGTCGTCCCTCTCTCGCGCCCTTCTCTCTTTCCTCTTTCTCTCTCTCTCTCTCGGCATCCTATAGGTACAACACATAGTAGTAGTTGGCGGCGGGGGGGCCGGCGCAGTGCATCACAATTTTCCACGTGAATTTGCATTTTCCTTTTATGTGCGTGCCACACACACACACCTTTTCCTCTCCGCACGTATAACGAGGCCTCGGCTTTTCGGGGTACTTTGTTTGTTTCGCTCGTGGCAGCACACGTGCGGGGGGAGGAGTATGCGGCGTGCAGGGGGGATAGGTAGGTACGTCGCTGGTGGCGGTGACGACGGCGGGGGAGGAGGACGCAGGTCGTTATTATACATGTATACGTGCCTCTATATATCTGTGTACTACGCGCCCTAAATGGGTCATAGTGCGCCTCTGCACGAGGGTAGGAAATGATCGTACAAAAATATACACATTTGAAAAGTTAATGGAGTTTTTTTTTCGTGGTACACCCGAGATACGATACCAGCTGTGTGCATGTATCCGTGTGCGAGGGGTGTATAGGCGATACGAATCGACGCTTAAATTTCTTTTTGTGATATTTCGAACGTCAAAAAAAAAAAATCGCGCAGCTCTGTTAAAAATAAAAAAATAAATAAATAAACAAATAAACAAATATCCGTTCGATATAGACACGACGATCGAATCATAATCTTCGCGCTGCGATGTATCGATCAGCGCGAAATTTAATAGATTTACATCTGTCGTTTATATACAGACATACACTCGTCGTATACTACGCCCGTATGCCTCGATTATACAGCTCCGCTACTTCTCAGATATATGTATACACATTTAACGCGTTCGAACGAGAGAGAAAGAGAGAGACGAATTTTTCTTTATGGGTTTTGCGGGTTACCGCAAGCTCGGGCCCGCGCGTTATATGTGCTGCATGCTGCACCCTCCTGCAGTCAGATGCATGTATATACGCGCGCGCGATAATATTGAAATTCAGCGTGGAAAATGCAAATTTGTCTTGCACCGCGCGCGCGCTCAGTGTAAACATACACTCGGCTGCTGCTATAACGCGCGCGGGCTCCCGAAGATTATTGCGCGTACGGCGAAAACGTAAACTTTGTAATTATTTCAACGCACGCGCGTCCCGATGAATAATTCATACCCGCGCGAATATTTGTTTCCTTTTTTTTTCATCTTTTATTATTATTTTTTTTTCGGCCTCAATTAATTAAATTATTTCGGTATACGAATGCGTGTACGTACGTACGCGACGCGCGCCCAATTTCGGCAAAAGCGTACACGTAGCGTATCGGTCGTTCGTTACAGTTGCATCGAAAAATATTTATACACACACACAGGCACCGGAAAATGCATTTCGAGTTGTTATAATCGTATCACATCTGTGCCCTGCCGCCGTTGCTGCTACTGCTGCTTTATATATACGCGCGAATGTGCGCGCAATATACAAATCAGTTTTAGGAGGCTGTCTCCCGTTTCAAAATCAATTACAGCGCGGAGGAGCGACGGGCCGGTGTGCTGCGCGCGTGACGCTATACCGGATAAACTCGATTAAATTGTCATATCTCTCTCTCTCTGAAGCTCCAAAATTATTTATCAATTTTACCCCGCGCCGCTGCTGCTGCAGCTACTGCTGCTGATTTTTTTACCCTATAATCGCAGTTTATCTTTTTTTTTTCACCCTCCGATCTAATAATCCCTCATCGTCGACGCACGACGACTAAACGATCATCAATCATATATAAATCAGCAGCGACGTTATATATATAACAAACGCAACGCAACATCTCACAAAGGATCGAGCAGCTGCAACAGCAGCTTTTAGAGCTGCAAGACTCACAGTACGTAATACGCTGTGATTTCCGAGCGCAGAGCTCGTGTGTTAATCATAATCTTATAATTACTAAACCGGAGCTTTCCGAATCCTGTGCTGCTGCTGCTGCTGATGCTTGCTGCTTCGTCGAAACAAACTACGGCATATAGCGCGATTCTCTCACCAGCACCATCCCACACATACGTCTATATACATAGTTGATTTTGTCCGGAATTTAACGTAAATTTATCCTCGTCAGCGAGAGAAACTAATATTGCCCGTGTGCAGCTCTGCTCCGCTCTGCAAGCTCCGCGCGTCATTATTTCTCCTCCGGGTGCCCTTTAAACCGTACGTGTAACATCGCATCATCTTCCTAGAGGCTAGACGAAGGCTATTGTTCCGAGCTTCTGTATGTGTGTGTATGTGTGGGCGTAACTTTACCATGTATAAGAGCTGTATAATATAATCGCGAGCTTTCGGCACGTATATTATCATTGCCGTTTTTACTGACCATATTCGAGATAAAAAATGATCTTCCGAATGTAAACACGTCTCGTATTTATCATCGAAAATTTTTCATCTCCTACAAAAAAAAACCTCACGTATTTATATCTAATTAACGTATGTTGTCGTGTGTAATGCGCTGTGCCGTCGAAACTACCCGGCCGAGCGAATTGCTCATTATACTTCGCACATGCATAGTCGTCGTCGTCGTCGTCGGGCGCGTTGGAATCAAATGAAAATGGCTTCGAGCGGCGTATCGCGTTATACAACGCCCAGCAGAAATAGGGTCGAAAAAGAAAGTCACTCGGTCGTGGAAAATGACTTCTCGCGGCGGCAGCGGCAATTTGCACGCGCTTTGTACACAATTGCTGGTACACTACGTGTGTGTTCATGAGCTCGTCTGCTCACTCGTCGTCGCATCATCTTTGTCATATTGTGTTGCTGCACGCGGGCCGTTGCTCAGCTCAGCTGTATAGCTATACGGCGTGTGACATATTGCGGAAAATCGAGATACTACCCCCCGGTGCGCGTTGAATTATTATTATCATCCTCGTCGGGCGCTCCAGTTTGATAATTCTTTTTTTTTTTCATCACGCGATACTCGGATGTATATAATGCTAATTGACAACGGGTTACGTCGTTATCGTGTGTTTGACGCGCGATGCGTCGATGATCGTCGTCGAGCGAGACATTCAATTAGCAATGCGGGGGAGGTATAAACTTATGTGTCTGCTGCTGCTGCTACGACAGGGGGGGGGGGTGTAGAGAAAAGCGAGGAAATTTTTGCTCTCTCGCGCGCGCCCCGGCGTCTGGGCATGTTACAGCTCTGGGGAGGGTGGACACGAGTAAAATGGCTTGTTGGCAGGCTTTTATACCCTTTCTTTTCTCGCTCTAGTGCTGCTGCTGCCGCTGCTATCTAGCTGCTATATATACTGCGTCGGTTCAATTTCACGGGCCGATTCACCGCGAGGCAACGATATATTATCTTCTTCTCTTTTTTTTCTTTCTCTCTCTCTACCTTTTTTTCCGAGGCCTTTGAATATTTTGTTGCGATAGTGTAGCAAAATCCGAAATGCGTGCCCTGCTCCCCTTTCCCTCGTGCACACACGTACACACTAGCTAGCTGCAGCGTGCAATGATTTTTTTTTCCATCCACCCAACCTTGACACTATATCGTAGACGCGATTAGTCGTATTTACCACGTAATTGTTTATATTATGGAGTCGAGCAGCGCCTGTTTGAGCACCGAGTCACATAGTTAACGTCTTGTTACGTGTATTATAGCCTCACGCACACACACACACACTTGTGTTGGAAGCTAGCCTAGATATCGTGTGTGCGCCCGGCGGCACATGCATGTGTGTGTCGTGCGGAGTTTTATTTTTTAATCGTTGCGGTGCACGTGCTCCACAGCGCACTCCTTATGAATATTATCTCAAGGTTCATTTTCCTCGTGTTTTTTTGACATTCGCGTGCGGCGGCAATAATTTATAAATTGAAGGAAAAAAAAACAACAACAACAACAAGCGGTGAAACCGTTTTTACAACTTTTTCCTCGACTATGTGTGTATACTAATATAGTTTAATCGGATATCGGGTGTTGTCGCGCGTCGAGTCACGCAATATGATTGCTCGCGCGGTATAATATATAGCACACACAAAAACAAGGTTAACGCGTAATATATAATACTTGCAAGAATTATATATATAAGCGCGCGTGATTTTGGCGCGCGCGAATTTCGGAGCTTTATCAATTATCGCATTAATATTCATGCGATTTCGACGCGGCGAAATTCGAACCGTATTTATACACGGGGATAATGACACTTCTCGCGAACAATTAATTTCAAAAATATATCAAGGAAACGAATCCATTATTGCATCTCGAAGATTCGACGATTCACCGCCGCCGACACGCTGTAAGATAGTGTTGCAACGAACGAACATTCATCATACACACGCCGAGCGGGAAGAGAAAATTTCGTAAAAATATTATTAAGAAATGCTCGATACGTCTATATTATCGTTACGTGCGCTGCGGTATATATAATACACGTGATAATAACGAGGTAAAAAATTATAACGCACGTGTGCATATTTTATCCGCAAGAGCTATGTCCATCCGCTGCACAGTTCATGCATTGCTATATATGTATGCGCTCGTTCCGCATATTATTATAATATTATATTGTGCGCTACATGTTTGTAATACGTGTATCGGCAAATTGCGCGAATTTTTCGAGCATTGGATATACGTGTGCTATATATATGTGTAGTATCGAGGCACATTGTTTAATAAATAGGCCACATTGTACATATAATAATGCTGGCATGCAGCCCTCGATTTTATGGAAATCGAAATTATTTATTATTACACGGACGTAGTTATATACGATGCATTATCCAAAACCTATTTATTTATAAAAAATAAAGCGAGAATACCGAAGCTTTTCGGGTACGCGATCTCTTTTTCCCTCGTACGCTCCATACCACCATCGATTCGGAGCCAAAGAAATACCTCAATTTCGTAAAAATTTCTCGCTCATTTTGCACGAGCGAGAGAGACAGCAAAAAAAACCTTTTCTTCTTCTCCGCGCGTGTCCGACGTCTTTCTGCATCGTACTGTGTAGTAGATGCCGTGTAGCCACACATCGCGTCTCTCTTTCTCGCAGACACGATCCTCGGTAATCTCTTTCCCTTTGATGGGTGCATGTGTGCATTATATCTATGTGGGTGTGTTCTATACGATATATATCCCGAAAATGTGCACGCGCTCGCATGTACGTCTGCGGGTAAGCGTACGTGACTTACGCTCAGCAGCAGCAGCAACGAAATGTTACGTACTACTACGTTCGACTTTTCACTCTCGTTTTGGACATCTACTCGCTGCTGCTGCTGCTGGTATACACACACGTGTATAACCGCACACACATCGTGTATGGGAGTCGAAAAAAAAAAGAAATGAAAAAAAAAGGGAGAAGAGAACCTCGAATCGGCACACACGCTTTTATACATCTGCTCGATAGAGACATATACCGTGAATGATCGAGCTGACTCAATCGCGTGTTGTCGCTTTTCATGAAGTCGAGAGAGACATTTTTGTGCACGACTCGTACAAAACACACACCCCGTAGTTTTGATAAATATTAAATTAAAGTAAAAAAAATCTCTTTCTGACATTTTCCATCTTTGCTTTTGATTTCAGCGCGCCGTCTGCGAAGAAATCGAAATGGTCGAACTGAACGGCAGCAGCAATTCGTCGGGCGTCGGAGCAGCGGCGGCGGCGGCTTCGGCCGCGGCGTCCTCGGCCTCCAGCCAATCCTTCAACAACCATCACTTGCAGCATAATCTGCAGCACCTGCCGCAGAGCTATCACCATCATCAGGGCCTCGCCGCGATGATGGGCCTGTCTTCGGTAATGTCCGGCGGTGCCTCATCAGCGGGCTCGTCGTCCTCGTCAGCCGCCACCGCCTCGTCCTCGATCTCCAGTCGGGCCGGCGTGCTGGAGACGCAGGTGCGCGGCCAGTGGTATCGCGTCTACGTCTCCCTCGAGGACGACTACCTGAGCATATCGCTGGACGAGAGCTGCGACAGCTCGGGCAGCCAAGCCTCGTCCATCGGCGACGGCGCCTCCACCGCTACGGCCGGTAGCAGCGGGGGTGGCAATAACGGCTTGAGCAACGGCAACAGCAGCAGTTTGGGAGCTGCCGCCGCCGCCGCGAGCAGTTCCAACAATAACAACAACAACGCCGCGGACAGCTGCTGCCTCGGCGATCCGGACGTGCCCGACTCGGTGGCCAATCAGAAGCGTACCGTGCGCGTCGTGAAAAGTGACAACAACGGCCTCGGCATATCCATCAAGGGCGGCAAGGAGAACAAAATGCCCATACTCATATCCAAGATATTCAAGGGCATGGCGGCGGACTTGACGGAGCAGCTCTACGTGGGCGACGCCATTCTGGCCGTCAACGGCGAGGATCTGCGCGAGGCCACCCACGACGAGGCCGTCAAGGCGCTCAAGAGGGCCGGCAAAGTCGTCGAACTCGAAGGTAAGCTTCCATTTATACTACTACTGTGTTTCGCGCGAAACGAGAGCAAAAATAATTACACGTACATCCGCGACATTAAAAAAAAAAAAGGGAGAGAAAAAGAAGCGATCTTAATGCGTCGCGCACTCGCGAAAGAGCAAATAAAAAAGAGGCAGTAAAGTGTGAGCGTGAAGAAAAAAAATAAAACTATACGTATAGTAGTAGTAGTAGTAGTAGTAGTAGTAGTAGCAAGCGAAATAAAACGAAACAAGGGAAAAGAGAAAAAAGAGGAGAAGAGAGAGAGAGAGAGAAAATAAAAGATGAGCAGCAGCAGAGTAGACAAGTGAGAGAAAGAGAGAGAGAGCGAGAAGACGAGTTGACGAGAGCGTTCGCGCAAAGTACCGGAACATTAACGGGCTTTCGCTCCAATTAGCCTTAAGTACAATAATATGCATTACGAATACTGCTTCGCGCGCACGTGTGAGTATGTATACACAGCGTTGTATACAGCCGAACGAATGCCACGTTGTATTACTACGTATACAGTAACGATTTTCCACACAGTTTTCTTTTCATCCAATCCTCGTCGTCTTGCATCTGCACAAGTTTATAATATACGCACAACCATCGCGATGTAAAACGTAAACAAGCTTTTCGCGCGGGAGTATAATTTAATTTCTGCCAGTCAGCAGCGGCAGCGGCAGCAGCTCGATGCGCTAATGCGCTGTACTGTGTATATATCAAAAAAGCTCGTCGCGAGTAATAACGTGAAATATACTTCCTCTCTGCGTCGCAAAGAAATGTGTGCGTGCGTGCGCTGAAGAAAGAAAAAAAATGATAATAATAATAAAAAAAAAAAAAACTAAGAAGATATAAGAAGTATGGTATAAGGAGCCTGGAAGATAAGGGGGGTACGGAAGGGAGAGAGAGAGAGTGAAAAAGGCTCGCGCGCGCAGCCCGAGCTTTTAGCTGGATTAATACAGCTTGGCGTGTGTATATGGTGCTGCAGCCCGCGCGCGCGCGTATATGTATAGATATATACTCTAATGTGTAATATGCGCTGCCGCTGCTCCGTGACAGTTTCTTGTGCGCGGTGTGCCATGCTGTTGCTGCTGCTGCTGCTGCATTTCCCCAGTCTCTCTCTCTCTCTCTCTCTCTCTCTCTCTCTCACCGGAAGTCGCGAAAACTTTGAACTAAAACTTGCCTCGGCGCCGCTGCTGCTGCGAGTAAAGCGAACCGAAGGGACTTCATAATACGAGGATGCGTATATATATAGATACACACACGTGTGCGCGTGCATCCCTTTTTATCCACTCACCGTAAGAAAAAGAGGATTTCTTTAAGTACGGCAAAATGTGTGTACGCGTCTCCAGTTTTTTTTATTTTTTTTTCATACACACTGATGTAATACACGGTGCAAAAAAAAAAAGAAAAGTCTCTTCGCGAGATTAGTAAGATGAAGAAAAAAAACATGAGGAGGAAGAGAGGAAGGAAAAAAAAATTAGTTTCTCAACGTTGCTCGCGCGCGCGCGCGCGCGAGCGAGAAAGGCAACACCGCTCGGCGGCGCATGTATTAGAACTCGCGGCTCTGCGCGTTTTACAATCGGCGAAATATAATAATATCCGATTGCACCTGCAAGCAGTTGCGGCGCTGCAGCAAGGCAAGCACGTCTCTCTCTCTCTCTCTCGTCGTCGTAGTAGTAGTTGCGCGCGGCTTATGCAACAAACTCGCTGCAGCAGCAGCAGTGGCACAGATGCGAATCGATTTTACAAACACACACAAATCGAACGAGATAAAACTTGTTTTTTTTTGTTCTTTGCTTCTATCGGTGTGACGCGAATAATCATTTATAAATCGCTGCTTAGAGATTTTTTTTGTTCGTGTGACTTTGAACGCGATGACCTCTGGAGTCTTCGCGCGTCTGTCTGTCGATCTTTATATATAAGATGTGTATATAAACATCGCTACACGGAGCTAGCAGCACACAGAAATCCGAAAGGCAAACCCGTTTATTTTCTCATTTCAACGACTTGGCAAAGCCAAAGAGTCCGAGACTCGTTTCTTTGATTTTCCTTTTTTTCTCCTTTCTGTTTCTACCCTCCCGGCCCCCATTTTTTTTTCTTCTTCTTCTTCCTCTCCCTCTTTTGTTTTATTTTTTTTCTTATCCTTGAACCTTTATTACGACGTCGAGCATACATATACACTGTCCACTAAAGAGAGAGAGACAGAGAAAATCACCTCCCTAAGGGTACAGGTGGTCTTGGAAGTTTGTTTGGCCTCCTTCTCCCCCCGACCATTGCCAAAAATCCCTTCGCCTCTCTCTCTCTCTCACTGTCTATGTCTTCCTCTCCAGGTATACACAGACACAAATGCACGTCAAAAGGATGTATATACACAGATCATTGACTTCGTTGCAACCCAAATCATAAGCGCTTCAGCGCAGCTAGCTACCGGGTTTTGCGTTGGCTGATGGCTGACAACAAAAAAATAAAATAAATAAACGTGCAGCAATGGTAGTAGCATCAGAATTGTTTCCTTTATAATATAGAGAAAGAGAGAGAGAGAGGAAAATTCGATGCTCAAAGAGTTAATTTTTTCGTTCATCCAAAAAAACAAAAGAAAAAAGCTGCTGCTGCTCTTTTTCCGGCCTTTTCTGTTGCTGACACGCCGCCGCCGCCGCCGCTGCAGCAGCAGCTTTTCATATTTATCACGCGCGGATTTCTTCAAGTGGAATATTTGAGCTTGCGGCCGGCGCCCGCCGAAAGTCTGTTCTTGTTAGTTTGCTAAAATCTATACGCTCGCTTGTGCGCGTGCCCGCTTTTTTTTAAAGTCCCTTTTTAATGAGTTTTAATACAAAAAAATGGCAAAAAGAAGGAAAAAAAAACTTTTGCTCGGCTATGATTTTTTCTCTTTGAAAGCATGTGCGTATACACGCGCACACACACACCAAAACTAGAAACAAAAAGTACCTCGAGTGAGAGCCTAGAGCCCCGTCCGAATGGCAGCGGCTGCGGTGGCGGTGGCCCGTTGTACATCGAGAATGAAAATTAATTAAAGTAATTACAAGTGCTCGCGTGCGTATATATGTAAAAGCAACAAAAAAAAGGAACTGCTTTGTCGCTTCTGCTGCTGTATACTGACGACTGATTATTATTTCGCTCAAACGCTTGAGAGAGACAGAGAGAAATCCTAGCATTTGGTCAAAGCGATTAAATTTTCTTCGTGTTTTTGTCTCGCGCGCAGCTCGCGTTATACTCTCCACGGGGAAAGAGAGAGAAGGAGGAAAAAAATTTCGCATTCAAAGCTCGACGCCGAGGCGGTGGCGGTCGCTGAATCACGCGCGCCGCAGCACTGCTCGCGGCTCCGGAATTCGAGCGGAGCTGCAAGAGTAGGATTACTATTATCCTGCCCGCGCGCGCGCGAGAAACGGGTGTTTGAAAATTTTGCACCGAGAAAGAAGCGAGAAGATAAAATGTAGGAGAATGGCTCACTTCGTTAGGATCACCGGCAGATATACATATATAACTGATTGTAGACAAAAAAAAAAGAAACGATCGCGAGATTTTCATTGTCCGAAATGAGGCACACACGAAATTCATATAATATACAAACACTAATAACAGTTCCGTCAGTAGTAGCAGTAGTAGTAGAGTATATCGCTATACATACACACACACAACTCCTTCTTTGCTCCGCGCTTGTGTGTGCACGTACAAAGGCTCGTTTAACCGTATTACGCTTATAATACAAAGAAAGAGAGAGAGGAAGGGAGGAGAGAATATCTCGGAGAAACAATGGTCCCATTAATCGAAATGCGCGAATTGCCGACAACAGCTGCCGAGGGGGGTACACTTCGTAGAGAGGCACTATGAGAAATTACCGCCGCGGAAAATTTCCGCATTTAATATGAATATATAGTATAGATTATGGTATATGCATCGCGAGATGCAAAGGAAGAGTGGCTGGCAGCGAGCAGCGCACTTCCATCGAGAGAGATCTGTAATAGTTTTTGTCCTGTCGCTGCGAAATTGGTCTGATTTTTTTTCTCTCGTCCTTTTTTTGTTCGTCGTTGTCGTTGTTATTCAACGGGTAGTTTTAATATTTAAGGATTCCGTACATATATATCTTTGAGAAACAAAACAAAACAAAACAACAAAAAATAAAAGAAGAAAAAAGAGAGAGATGCAAAAGGTCGTGACGAATGGTGATCATGATAGATGAAAGAACACGAGGATAGGAAGGAGAGAGAGAGAGAGAGAGAACTCTGATATTTTGCCGTGTGGCTTGTTGTGGATTACGGGAAATTAGTTTTTTATCTGCGCCCGTCGTCGTCCTGGTAGTAGTAGCAGTAGTAGTAGTAGTACAGGGAAAATAGCTAACAGCACAACGTCGGTCGATTTATTTCTACACATTCGTGTGTGCGCAAAATAGCGTACGGCGACGACAGAGCGAACGACGACGACAACGACGAGTGCAGCGGAGCACGTGTTTGTTTCAAAGTCAATTTTGATTTCTATATGCGCGCACACATAATATATATTTAATGTTCCGAGCTAAAATACTTTACCATGCTATATAACGCGCAAAAGGTTTGACTCAATGTTCCATACACGATATGTGTGTGTATGTAAGCGTTGCCGCTGCTGCTGCGCGCACAGCTCGAGCGATGGCAATTGTACCTTTACTTCGTCGTCGCCTAACTTGGGTATTTTATCGCTCTCAGGCTTGACTAACCCCCCCGGCCGCCCTCCCTCCCTCACACACTCGAAGGCATATATTCAGCGAATTTTGCAGTCGCGTAATTTCAACTTTGTATAATCGTTCCAAATTCACTATGTATATACTCGCTCACTCGTACGTAGCTCTCGTACGCCTCGCTCACTCGACTACTACCACTACCACTACTACTACTACTACTACTCGGTAATTCTTGGTTTACTTTCAATTAGTTTCGAAACTTAGCTGCGTGACAAGCCCAACTTGTACTTGTATGTGTGTACGTGTGTGTGTGTGCACATGAAAGGGAAAGATCTCGAGTAGCGAAAAGAACTTGACACGGTATTATATGAAAAAAGCCGCGTGCGAATGAAATTAAGAAAATAATAATTATCGAATTAATCAAAAAAACGCGTGTTCGTACACGTGCGCGCGCGCCGAGAAACGTCAAAAGTGCAAAGGCATAACACACATATCGAGCAGGCGGGGGCGGGCGCGTGAAATAATCGACCAGAAAAAAAGGAGGAAGAAGAAGAGAAGTATAATGCATATAAAGTACAGATCGAGCGATCCGGTGGCACATGGAATCGTATAGTAGTATGTTTATACACACAGTCGGCAGCACACACAGAGAGACATAAAACTAACATACTCACCAAAGTATATAATACACGCGTTCGTACTGTACATATATGTACGGCGTGTAATACGCTTCGCGTGACTTCCTTCAGGGCCAATAATCTCGTAGTACGGATCTCTCTCTCTCTCTCGCTCGCGGAATCCAAATGTGAAATATCGCGTGTCTCTGATTACGAATCGGCCTAAGGCTAGAAAGATAGTCTCTTTTGCGCTCGGTAGTATGTAACGTAGCAGCGCTACTACTGCACACACACACACACACACACACAGGTATGCATGTGTACGTTATGCACAGGTAATGTATCCACCCCGTTCGACAGAGAGAGAGACTCTCGGCTTGTGCTTGCACCGGCGATAATTTCTGCTGCACACGAATCGACACGTACACGCGTTTACTCTGTGTATGTGTGTGTGTGTGTGTGTGTGTGTGTGTGTGTGTGTGTGTGTGTGTGGCTCGCGTTACTCGTACACTACGCCGATACATATATATAATACGATGAGTGTAAATCTCGGGTCTATATGCACACACACGCGCGTCTAATTGCAATCGAAGGTGACTCTCTTCTTGCACTACTTAGTAACTATGCTGTATACGCGTTATATTATTCACGCGTGTGCGCGAGCTTCGATGATATAATAATATGTGTATATACGGTCAATTGAAAATCGGCCCCGATATCTATATTATACGATTCTCTCATCTCTCCGATCGCTAATCAACGTCCATTTAAATTATCCTTTTATAACCCATTATCCATAAGTTCGATGCAGCTGCTAATGTGTATATAGCTATAGGTTTCGTGGCCCAGTTCGTTATTATTAAAGCGCGTTGACGTATTATAGACGATGTTGTTAATAACATAATATCGAAAGAATTTTCCAATAAAAATATACTTATTGGCATTTCAAGTACTCGAATAATTGCTGCTGCGCTGCCTGCCTGCAGGGGGCGATTTTCAATATACATAAATGCGCATCCACGCGCCTCGATTTTGTATTTTCGAGATGAAAATTCGTGACACACATACGCGCGTACACCAAAAACGCCCTAATGCGCGCACGAGCACACTCGCGCTCCAACGCGCCGCAATAAAAGCTGCACGGCAGCGCTAGATTATGAAAGCTCGGTTGTATACGTGGTAGTGAATACGGATTTTTTTTCATGTAAATCAATCAATACACGCAGAGGTACGAGCTATGAGCAATTAGGTGAACCGACGTAATACACGGCAGATTCAGCGACGCGTTTTTATAATATCATTTATTGCAATTTTTATACCTGACGAAGTGATAAAAAAAAAAAAAAAATCGCACGTGCACGTGGAGAGACTAAACTGCAGAGAGCTCGAGTCGCGGCGCGGAGTGGGCTACAAAGCGAAGCTTTATATATCTATGCACACGCACACACATAGTTTATACGTACATACTTATTAGCAAAAGCTCGCGCGCCAATACGCACACCGACGACTATACAGCAGGAGTATGAGTGAGCGAGAGAGAGAGAGACCAATGTATACTGGGGGCCAATTAATATTTTAATTGGCTTCCTCGGCTGCTGGCATAGAGAGAGAGAGAACATCGTCGTTATACGCGCGGCGCGCGTGATGCAACCTAAAGAACTACATAGATATATATGCGCACGCGTATATACCTACCGCATATACACAGGCAGTTAGCACTGTACCTAGCCGGTCGTCGCGTCTCTCTGTACGCAGCCGTGTTATATACACACATTCGCAGAAAACAAAGTATTTGTATATACTCTTCGAACGTCGTTATAGACGACGATGTTTTATACATATATGCCTGCGTGCGTATACAGTCGCGCGGGGGGG
>CACVKI010142740.1:143-48756 GCA_902732785.1 Trichogramma evanescens | reverse complement strand
ACAAAATTAATGAATTTATCGAGAGTCACTGTATATGCGTGGCTTGGCGAATGCAGCTGTAGGCTGGAGCTTGCAAATATTACACACGCAGATTTTCGTTTTGACCAATCGTCGTCGTTGTTATTGTTATTGTTGTCGTTCTTTTTTTCTGTGTCCCACACACACACACCCAACTGCGACCATATCCGCCTTTTACAGGGTACCACCGCTTTTAATTCAGTTAGCACAGCTCGCACACGGGGCGAGACAATTTTTTCGTTGTTTCGTCGTTTATATTTCGATGAAAATGAACATCGAGAACACACGACATATTTGGAGTAAAATTTTCACGAAGATTATGATTTTGAGGATGTATCATTTAAATCAAAGATATAAGAGTAGCTATTTAGACTTGAAAATTAAATAACTTTTATTTTTCAAAATCCACCATTTGTCACAACCCGATCAGTTCGACGTATCGATGAATCAGTTAAACAAAAAACAATGCTTTCAATGGCCAGTTCTTTTCGCGCACTGCGACGGCTTTCTTTCGAGTCTTATTATAGTTGCACAGTTACCTATTGAGCATCAGCTACCACCGCGCACAAATCAAGTAATAAATTCGTTAATCAAATCTCTCTCGCCTATGCCAACGCTAGTTAAGCAGTAGGCGTTTATCACTGGCCACGCGACAGCTTATAAGCACACACATGTGTTGGGAGCCACCGACTCGTGTGTTGGTATATATATAAAATAATTTAAGCTTGTATCGCGCGTATTAAGAGCCGCCCTCCGCAATATGAGCGCGAGCCCGTGTTATAATACAAATACACTCTGATCCACTGCGGGCCGCGCCGCACGCGTCACAATATACATACGTGTATATATACGTATTTCAACATAAGTATAACACGTACGGCTCGATCGTCGCGTGTAAAGCGTAATTCCTATATATCCCTGTATACCCGCATTACATCCCCGGGTGTATGTATATGCAGCCGCAGCTAATAATCCTCTCTTTGGCTCGTCGATATACATATTGGTACTATACACACAGAGGCGGATATGGAGATTACTTTTCGTCCTGGCGCGGATGGATGCTTCAAGTCGGTGGCGCGGATCGGCCTATCTATCTGCAGATGTATAATACGGTCAATCGGAGACGAGGCCGCTTTGAATTATTATTCGCGTATTGCAGCGATGATCGCTTCAAAGCGGCTATGTACGTACGAATGCCTCTACTCTTACATATCGCAATTGAACCTGTAATACGTTATCTGTACGTGTACCTATCATACGCTCGAGGGTCATTATCACCCGAACGAGCGAGGCAGGGAATTTCTTCCAGTGTGCCGAGTGCTATAATAATATGCAGCAACAGGCACACACACACACACACACGAAATAGCGAGCAGTAGAGAGCAAAGGCGAGCAAAGAGGAGCGCAGTGATAAAAAAAAAGAGGCAACATTATATGGCGCGAGAGAGAGAGAGAGAGAGAGAGAGAGAGAGAGAGAGAGGGGCACCAATAAACGCGTTGTCACGTACATCCGTGCGCGCGCTCGCAACATTTCGCAGTTTAACAACTTTTTTTTCTCTCTCTTCTTTTTTCCTCTTTTTTTTTATACTCGAGCGCGTAAAAGTTGCACGCCGCCGGTGAAAGCAGCAGCAGCGGCGGCAGAAGCGGCTCTCGCGCAGTGAAAACGCGAGCGTAGATATATACGTATATACAGGATTTACACACGCGCGATGTAAAAGAGAAGAAGGACACAACGTCACGAGAGAGAGAGAGAGAAAAAAAACGTATAATTATGTTGCAAAGTGTGTGTCTCTCTGGCGTGTAGACTGTGCGCACATCCGCGTTAGGAATTAAAAGCGAAGGAAGATTCGCATCGACAATCTCGCGCGCGCGTATGGGATTTAAAAGTGTGAATGAGGGAGTTACAGAGAAAAAAAAATATATATAGAGAGAGAGAGAGAGAGAAAAGTAGAGAGGGAGAAGCAGCGAAAAAAAATCTACATAGGTGACTAATGCGTGTTTGTCGTGCAAAGTGAGCGAGAGCGAGAGACTCGTAGTAATAAGCGCCTCGCTCGCGAGCGCAGTATAAGAATGATTAAGCGTGCTCGACATTATCAAAGCCGTGATAAATCGTGTGCCTTTTTCTTTTTTTTTACTCTCTACTCTCTACTCTAGCCCTCTGCGCGCACCATACCAGGCGGCGTTCGAAGGGATCGAAGGATTTATTTTTTGTTTGTATAAATCCTTAATGGTTCTATTTCTCTGTCTCAACCAAGTGGCACACGTGTTAGCCCGTGGCGCGCAAAAGTCGTGAATTTTTGATTATGTTCGCCCTGCGCGCAGCTTTTCGTGTATTATAATATAAAAATCGATCTCTCGTCGTCGGCGAATGTATACACGCGTTTCATGAGCGGCAGCGGCGAAGGAAATAAAGAAAACTTATTCGTCGTCGTCGAGCTGAGCCAAGCGTGAATAAAGCTCTCGCCCACCCGCCCGAGTACAGATATTAACGCGGCGCAAATCGACGTGTTAAACCCTATACTAGCTCACTCTCTTGTGCGCCCCACACTCCGGTTTATATATAGATATTGTAGCCCACTCGGAGAGTATAACGTCCAAAAAGTGCAGCCAAGAAGAAAGTATAATAATTCGCACCGAGCCAAGCTATATACACGCTTATACGCCGAGGCCAATCAACTTTATTGACACTGAGAACAGGCAGTAGCAGCTAGCTTCGACTTGGATTAACTCGCTGCTCGCTCTCTCTCTCTCTCTTTCGTATAGTAGGCGCTAATTTTCCAGGCAAGCTTTAACTACCGTGAATTTCTCACTCTCTCCACTTCCCCCTTTTCAATTTTTTTTTTTACTTTTATTTTCATTTTTTTCTTCTTCTGCTTCCTCTTCTCCCCCGGACCCCCAACAAAGCTCCTTCGTCTTGATAACCGGGTAATTGAATCAAGCTGCTGTGTGCGAGAGAGCAGCAGCAGCAGCAAAAAAAAAAGAGAGAAAGAAAGAAAAGAACGAAGACAACAGAGAATATACAATTGTTTCCGGCGTGACCCTGGAGTTTGCCCTTTTTATTATATCTACACCGGTGCGCAGCTCTCTCGCGAAACACGAGCCATATTATATACATAGATTTTTTGGACTGACGACTGTTTACCGTTTCAATCCAAGCGAATTTTCCGAACGAATTTTTCAAAAAAAAAGAAAAAAAAACAAACGTGTGTGTGCTCTGCGCGTTATTATTAATTTTAAATTTCGCCGATCGATCGAGCTGATCGCAGCAGCGCATTACATCGTGCGCCGCCCGCGTATTATATACTATTTATAGGGCATAATAATCCGGCGGCGTACGCGTATGTGTGTGCTGCGAGGGCGAGGGTCGTCGTCGTGTCCGATCTAGTAAATTGCGCATTATCTGATCGGTACATCATCGAATTTCAAATCATCAATTTCACGGTAAAGTAGTTTCCTACAAATACTCCACGTGAGGATTTAACCCTCGTGCGCTCGCACACACACACACACACATGTATACAGATGTTTCGCGGGAATATTTCCCGGGCAATAAGTTACATGTATAAACTAATCTGAGAGAGAGAGAGAGAGAGAGGCTGGAAAGCTGTTTATCGTTAAATGGTAATTGAAATTTAGATATATATTCGCGTGCGTATGGGCGGCCTCGACTAATTGGGAACGCGACGTTTCGACGATATATAAATTTTACAGATATAAATTATCCTCTTCCCCCTCACCCCAGCCTCGCTGCTGCTCGCTCGCGCGATCATCCCTTCGGGGCATAATGCCAAAGGTGGGGGGAAGAGGGTCGCGCGAAGGGTTTTATGTACGATAAAAATTGAAATTAAAACTCCGTATAACATATAGAGTCTCGGCTAAACAACAACGCGAGCGCAAGTTTGAACTGCGATGCACTACTGCACCGGGAGAGCTTTTTTTATTTTGTTATATATCGGCTCATCATTTATTTGCACCTCTGCTCTAGCTCTAGCTATGCTCGCGCGCGCCTGATCGAGAGCGAAGCGGGAATAAGGCGGCGGAGAGAGCTAATACCGAGAGCCGGAGTAAATGAATAAACAGATAGCTCCTCGTATATATCGCGAGCGAAGCACTTTTCGGCATACATACTTTCTCGATTATGCCTCATTCATTATTCATCTGGTGTATATATGTACCTGTGATCGGTGCGCGAGCGCGAGAGAGAGCTTTCTTGTTTTGATTCTCTCTTTTATTTTGGAAAAATTTGCAACTTTTTACTTGAAAGCAGCTCCTTTTGAGCGCGCGAAAGAGAGAGAAATCGTATTGAAATCATTAACGAGCTTCGCGAGCGAGCGATCCATTAGTCCTATTTTTCAGCGAAATTATTTTATTTTACTCGATAAAACAAAAAGATGGTTCAACGACGAGCCGGATAACAATTTGAGAATCGAGATACCAAGCATTAAAATGCACACGCGTCCGAAAATTACATAGTACATATTATACATAATAATACCGTGCGTGTGCGCGTGTCTATGCTGCGCATACATCGTCATTATCATAAATCGATATATTATCGGTACGCGCGCCTGTCTCACTAACTCTCATCTCTCTCTCTCTCTCTCTCTCTCTCTCTCTCTCTCTCTCTCTCTCTCTCTCTCTCCATTACGTTGTCTTTGACAAAGGTACATAATAATACAATTGATAAATGTAATAAATCATTGCTCGGGGGGGTGACGATGTGCCCTCTCTACCCTCTCGCCCTCACTGTACCATTATATTAGTTCGCCGCCTCGGCGATCAATTTGCCCTTTGAACGTCCCGCAGTGTGTGTCTCTCTCTCTCTCTGAGCTGTGTGTCTCCGCACAATGTAATGCGAAAGCAACGCTCGCAGCCTTGTCTCGGCGCCGTTGTGTGTACATATATACATAGCGAGGCGTACACGTACATGCACTCCTACATAATATCCTTAAGGATGTCGCTAGCTCGCTCGTGCCCTACTGCTGCAAGGGAAACAGAGGGAGGATACCTTGCGCACACACACATACACGCGCATTATATACTATATATACTATATATAACTTGCCATCCTGCTGCGCTGCTGGTCCGCAATGGTCCTAGGCACGCGATCCTCCTTTGCCCTGGGAAAATTCCTCTCTTGGCTCGTGTCCGTGTGTGTGCGTGAACGTGTGTGCGTATATATGTAATATAACATTGTAACGTATATACCGCACGGTGTTATATCATACTCGCGATGGAGCTCTTTGTGTCGCAGTGTAAATTTTCGTCGCTCGCGAGCTTTTTTTCTTTTTGTCGTACGTTGTTGTTGCTGCTCCTTTTGCAAGCTCGCCCGCATTACTATACTACTACTACTACTACCATATACCATGCATCCCGCGCCGAAAAATCTTCATCGTGTGTGCGGTGCGCGCTCGTGGCACGCAATACGACATAATGCACAAAGTCGTAAAACGTCGAGCTTGCGACGCGCGCGAACCTCGACTTTTATATATATATAAACACACGGGCGCGCATCAGTGGTGCAAGCTCATAAAAGCAGCACGTCTATCTGTCTATAACATGGCAGCAGCAGCATACGTATCATATATATGAGAAAAAGCTGAACGAACCCACGCGAATACACCCAGCCAACGTGGCTCGAATTTTCTTTCGATTTTCTCTCTCTCTCACTCTCCCGCCTGGCAATCGTTAAGCACGCGTATATATATATACGGTAGCACAAGTTGCAACGCTACTATATATGTGTAGGTATACCTATACGCTCCGCTGCTGCTGCTACTGCTGCAGCTCTCGTGCCAGTTATCGCTCAATCTTACTCCGGGACTGGTTCCGAGTCTCTGAACCGATATTAGCCGGTGATATACCTTCGACTTATACGGGCGGCAGCAGTGCACATACAGACACACGCGCAGACACATACACACACAGATACAGATAATAATACCTTTGTGTAACGCCACGCGTTGAAATGAAAATTTTTAAGCTCATTCTGCCACGCTCCCGTACATGTAACGTATTAACTCGTACTGCGTGCAGCACACCACCACCACCGCCACGGAGAGTTATTTTTAATCAACAATTCCGTAATTCATGTAAACACATCACACACAGCAGCAGCGGCGGCAGAAAGAGAATTTTCGGCGCTATATATATACCCTTGCTCTGCTCTGCGCCGTATAACATAGGATATTGCTGTGTGTCGAGGATATTGCGTTACCCTTCTCTTTCGCTGTGGGTGTGTATGTGCCTGCTGCTGCTGCGAGCTCGCAACCCGCCAAAAGCAGCATCGATTGTTATTGTATTATTATTAACGAAGCCCCGCTCTTGCACACACGGGCTCTCTGCTGCAGCCCAACTAAAGCTCTCGAATTCCCGTAATTTTATTTTAGCACGCTTGAATTTATAATATTCCGACTTAATTTTCGGCAGCCAGAGAAAGAGGTCGATCGGCGCGTTAATACACACGTACGATACGTACGTACGTACATACACGCGTCATATGTATATATAATATATATTATTTTCGGGCGGGCAGTATAATATAATAATAAACGAGGCAGGCAGCAGCGAGTATGCGCGCAGAGGCCCGTGTAAATCAGGCGGCGAGCGAGAGCCCGTCAACGTGCGGCCAATGCACTGTGTGCACTGTACTACACGCGGCCGAGCTCTGAAAATTTATAGATCGGCGGCGATGGCGGCGAAATTCAACAATCATTATTTTGTTCCTTTACGATTCGAAATTAATCGCGTTTATTACAGAGCGCGCACAAAAGCCGCGCGCGTACACGATACTTAATCGTGTATGTATGTAGACACGCGGAGAGAAGAAAATAAAAATGAATAAAATAAAAGGCGAAAAGATCCCCCCCCATGCATCACCTCGCGCGCATTATCGCTTACGTTTCGCCGCGATGTCTTTCCGATCCAATTAGGCGCGAAACATACAGGCTGGGCTCACGCGATGCGCGCTCGCCGCCGTCTTTTTGCCCGGCCACACACACACACTCGAGACGCGCAAACAGCCATAAAACACGAAACGCATCCGTTCATCAAACGATAAAAAAGAAAAAAATCCCGCTTCATTGACAGCTTACCACCTCTGTTAAGTTTCTACGAGTGGCAAAAAAAAGGAGGCCGCGACAGAGAAAAGATATCAGCAGCCTAGCCGAATGACCGACGCTCGTGTAATTATACTCGCTGTACGTAAGGATTATGATTGCCCAACGTCACGCATGGCGAGCAGCAGCGCACGAGGCGTGTGCGCTCACTTTTGCCGCAGAAGTTGTGTAGGTGTAGTATAGGTGCCGGCCGCGCGCGTGCGGCATTTAAAAGGAAGAACTGCACTCTCCGAGTTGAACAAATATTTATGAGGCACTTGAATAAATAACGCCGGCCGCGGGACGCAGGATCGTGTATAGTGGGCTTAAATAGCCTCCCTCCCCACCGTTCGTACATAGGTACGATGATATACGAAGATCGATAATTATAATTTTCGTTGTATAAATCAAGTGCCTCGTTTCGCGCGTACATACACACACACACACGTGCAAGCGTGTGTATGTACAAGACTCGTGCTAACTTGGGTAGGTAAGCAAAAAAAAAAGCAAAAAAAATTAAAAACACATTAACTCGGGAGAGTAACCGCCGAGTGCGCATTACGTTTATATATAAATATATGTATACGTGCACGGGTAGAAGTCAACGTCGTAAAATAAAAATTTTTTTTACACCGATATAAATTCAAAATTCAAGAAGCGTGTAGCAGCACAGCGTCTCGTCTCTCGCGGGAAATTTTAATTCAATGTCGTTATATAACCCACACGCGCGCAACACAGACGGAAAGAGCGAAAGAGAGAGAGAGAGAGGCGAGTAAGCGCAAGCGTCACGCTGCTGGTTAGCATTTATGACAGATTTGTTCTTCTCTCTCTCTCTCCCTTCTTCATCCTCGCCTATGCTGCACTGCCACTACCACTGCTGCCGCCGCCGCCGCCTCGAAAACTCTTATACGGCCATTCACAGAAGTGAGCATGCTGCTGTGCTGCCGGTGGTGCGCGCAAAGTGTGGAAAAAAGCTTAACATCAACGTCGTTCTTTTAATTACAGTTATTATATTATGCATTTTCTACCGACGACGACGACGTGCCCTCGTAATTTTCACTATCGGGCGAGCACGCGACAGTCCAAAGAGAGGAACGAGAGAGAGAAGGGAGAGAGGCAATATTTTTTTTCGAGTTATAATCGCGAATATGCTCGAGCTTTTACTATTTTTTCGGTTTTTTTTTTGTACAGAAAAATGTTTGACACGCGACGTCAAATATTATATGAAATTAGCCCCGCGCGCCGTCGCGAAATTTCGTGGTATTACCAGCACGTTTAACGCCATTAAATCGCGAGAGAGAGAGAGAGAGCATAGCGCAGCGCAGTGTGCAGGGGCTCGGAAGGAAAAAAAAATTTACGCGTTCGCCAGCACGAGAGAGAGAGAGAGAGAGAGATACATATACAGAGAAAGGAACAAAAAAAAAAGGAAGAAAGGAGTAGAGTACAAGGAGGAAAAGAAATCCGGAAAGAGATGACGACGCTCGTTTATAACCCTTTTAACGCGCTTCGTCGCATTTTATTACCCTACATGTCCTCTTACTACTGCTGCTGATGCTGTGCCGTGTATATAACGCGAGTGTGCTCACTTTTACCCTCCGCGCGACTGTAGAGTCTCGTTGCCGCTGCTGGTACGCTGGGAGGGCTTGCGGGAGGAGGAGGAGGAGCTTTTGTCTTTCTTACGGCTGGAACGTTGCGCGGAAGCCAGCCAGCCAACCACCCACACAACCCCGGTTATATGTGTTTTTAACGAAATTTGTCAGGATATTTTTGAGGCAAGAAAACGGAGGCGAATTGATAAGACGGCACGGCGCGCTAGCTAGGCTATAAAAGCTCGCATCCCCCCTCCTTCTTTCTCCACGACCTAGCGATATACCCGTGTATCTATATGTACGTTTTATACAAGTAAAATAGCACAGTGCGCAGCAGCATCGGTAAGGATATTAAAAGGCAATAATCGCCTCTTTTTTTTCACGCTATACCGTTGGGGGCTGGGGGGTGGTGAGCCTTTTATAAATTTGTACATCGCAAGCAAGCGAGGGCAAATAAAGGCATCGCGTACCCCCGTCGTAAATCCCGGTATCAAATAACTCCTGCTGCTGCTGCAGGTCGTGTCGTGTCGCTAGGATGCGCGGGCGAGCGAAAAGATGCTCGGTGACAAAAGAGCTTTCACCACCGCGCCGCCGCACACTAAGTCTTTTTACCGAGAGAAATAAGAAGCGAGAAAAAAAAAGTAAAGAAGGCAAATCGAATAAGCTCGCGATTCAAGAGAGAGAGAGAGAGAGAGAGAGAGAGAGAGAGAGAGAAAGAGAAGCCATTGATACTGTCGCAGCCAGTTATCGTGCCACGCTGGGTATTATTATTGTACACGCTATACTGCATTTATAATTTTATGCATCGACTGACTGCGCGTCGACTCTTACTACTAGCTAGCTGCACACAACTGTATAATAGCGCAAAAACACATTTTTCATCTCTTCCCCCCGCCGAAAAAATTGTATCGATATTATATTCCTTGAGCTTTTATCATCGTGCTCGCGCCTGCCTACACAACAACGCAGCGGAGACGATTATTCATTTTTATTTTTCACCCGTGTGCAGCAGTGTATAAGAGAGATACAGAGAGAGAACAATATAACAGCAGCTATGCTCATCTCTCTCACTCTACGAAAAGGGAAATTATTATTCTTGTCGGGATTGCTGCTCTCTCTCACTCTCGTGTGTGTTGCTGCGTATACGTATAGTAGAGGCTGTTTCCTGTGCCGCGAGTATAGAGCATAACACGCTTTCCGTGAGTGGATAGCCAATTCAAAAATGCGCTCTCTATTTCAATTTTTTATCATAAATTGCTTTTTTCTATATTGTTATAGAGCAGCGCTCCGAGCCAGAGCAAGCCTTTCTTTGTCGACGACGAGAGAGAGAGAAATAGGGATTATATGATGCTTTTATATTTTCGTTGTAGCGTGCGGAAAGAGCTCGGGAGTTAAAAAAAGAGAGAGAGACGAGCTTTTTGTGTGTATGTGCGAGAGGAGCACTTTACACGCCGATGCGTTAAAGAGTCGAGCTTAATAATTGCTTCAGCTAGAGAGAGAGAGAGAGAGAGAGAGAGAGAGATTGGACAGTAAGGCCTCTACTCGCGTTACGCACGGGGCATGTAACGCACTTATAACTACGATGTGACGAAGCGGCCGTTCGAGTACGCGCGCGCAAAAAAATTTTTAATTTTGCACAGTTACAATGCGCCGCGTTCCTCTCGTTTCTCTTGCCACTTTGTGATACATTTAATCCGCGCGAGAATATTTTCGGAAAATTAATTCATACATACGTGCGCGAAAACACAGGGGCGCAATCGAATCTCATTGACATTCTCGTCGAATAGAGATATCGCTATGTATGGTCTTGGAACTTTGTTCTCTTCTTTTTTTCCCCTGAACTTAACGTAGCAAAAGTCAGCGGCGGCGGCTCTTTCCTTGTTTGTCGAGGGAGAAGCAAAGAGAGCAAAAGTAAGGAGGGAAAAAACATACAATTGCTGTTTTTTCTTGAACTTTCGAAAAGCTCGTACATACACAAGTTCCCTTTTCTTTTTCTTCTTCGCGTACACATAAGTGTATACGTATACTCGTACGTGGTAGTAGTAGTAGTAGCAGTAGTTAGCAGACGTCAAATCATCGTCTATATACAGCACTTGAGCTTTCGACCGTTGTCCGTCGGTCTCACCCTTCGTTTCAATTAACGCGCGTATACCCAATACATCAGCTGCGTATTAAAATATTAGACATCCTACCTATAGTCCCTGCGGTATTCCTATTATTTTTTCTCCCCTCGTTCTATGCCGCCCAATAACGATCAGGCCACAATTAATTAATATTACATCCACACCTGCTGTGCGTGTGCAAGAGAGAGAGAGAGAGAGAGAGAGACTCGACACTTGGCTGCCTCCGCACGTACTTATATATAATAATAATGATAATAATGATAATGATAATAATAATGATAATAATATGCGCGAGTACTGCGCGCTGCTGCGTGTGAGTGCACGTGAATCCTAATATAAACCAAGCACATGAAAATTAATTAGTACATACATATACGGGGTACGCTGCTCCTGTGTTCAGAGAGAAAGAGAGAGAGAGCTTGCAATACAGAAGTCGAGAGAGAGAGAGAAAGCTTATGACTGCCTCTCACCTAGAAAGAGAGACATTTAGCCACAAAGTTAATGAGCTCTCCCTCTTTCTACCTCTCTCTGGTAGATCTGCTGTATACGTGTATACACATACACATTGTTCCAGGCAGCCAATTTCCGTTTCCGCTGAGATATGATTTCCGTTGGTACTCGCAGATACAAACGCGGGCGCGCGCGGTGCGTCGGTGCGAATTGCACACCGCACTATAGTACGTCGGCTGCAGCGGCACAGCATCGCCTCGACGATCGTCGTCGTCGTCGTCGTCGTCGCAACTCGCGTAGTGCACGTGTGCTATATAATGTGCGTCAAAGGTGCACCTTCCAATTAATCGGGGCATCCGTGCAGAAGTCGCAGCAGCAGCAGCTGCAAGCTCGTACAAGCACGCACGTATACGTATATAGCTCGACAATACCGAAATATATGTGTACGTGTAAACCGAGATTGTCTGTGTATGTGCTATAAGCATCGGAGTCTTTGTAGCCATGCGAATTGCGCGCGTAGTACAGAAAGTGAAAAGACACACGCAGCAGCAGCAGCAGCAGCAGCAGACACAAACGCGTTTGCGTGCATTAACTCTTACACACTACTGTGTATAGTACACTACAGAGCTTGCAGAGAGAGAGAGAGAGAGAGAGGCAGTCGGTCGGTGTGATTACGCGGCCCAGAGATTACCGAGTTAAAAGTTTCAAGAGTCGCGCGCGCGCGCCGCGTTCACAGAGGCAGTTGTCGGGGGCAATATACTGGGCTGGTGCCCGCGCATGTGTAAAACGCGCCGCGCGCGCCGTGTATTATTGCAATTTGACAATCAAGGACTCGAGTTGCCGCTGCCGCTGCCGTTACATGCGTTCGTCCGTATACTACGTCGTCAACAAGCCCCAACTTTATCCGCACATATGTATGTAGCGCTCGTTCCGTGTGTGTGTGTGGTGTGTATACACTCGGCCGCGCAAATCGTCCACTTGATGCTGCCGTATGAATGCGTGTCTGTGTGTGTGTGTGTGTGTGTGTGTGTGTGTGGTCAGCGTATGTACTATATGGTCCGACAAACGTAGTACTCAAAGCAATCAGAGCTTTTACGCTGTACGTATGTATTCTATGAATGTGTACGTGTGCGAGAACACAGAGAGCGACGGCCGGGCTCTTCAACAACTCGTCGTGCTTGATTAGCCGTGTGGACGCTGCTGCTGCGACCGACCGAATTTATTAAGCTACATCGTGTGTACCGAAATTTTGGGCTTTCTCCGGCACATCTCTGATGCGCTGCTCTGTACCGCATCTCTTTGTCGAGCGTGCTGCGCTGCTCGAGAGATGCGTACGTACGACGCGCGATTTGACATTCAAAGTGGTCCCGCGATGCTAACGACGCGACAGGAAGTGTCGCGCTGATCCGGTAGATTATCTTTCTCGCCTGCTTCCTTAATTTTTTTTTCTTACCTCGTCAGACGAATTCCTTGGTCTTGGTACGAAACCAAAAGGACCTCTAGGCTTTGATATATTTTATAGTAAGGGTGGGAGAACATTTCGACTCTCTCTATACTCTAGGAAATTAAAGCTCTCGCGAAATAGGTTTCGAGTGATAATAATTGCGTAGCCTTTTTCTCGTCCACACGCACACACACACGTATAGCTCGCGAGCGTAAAAGCCAGAGGGGGTACTTGCTGCGTACACTTATACCACTATATACTACTATGCGTTCTCCCGCGCGCGCCAGAATTCATTAAATGTTCGCCGAGGGTTTGAGGGTAGCTGCACCGCCGCTGCTAGATACGACACGGGGCGACTGATAGCAAGAAAAGTCATCAAAGGTATTATAATTACATTATTAATTTCACTTTTAATGATGAAGTTAACTTTATACTTGTCGCTCGCGCCGTCCCGAGATTGTAACTAAATTTAATAAACGGGAATACTCTCTTTCCCGTTGCGCTGCTGCTGCTACTGCTACTGCAAGCTCTCGCTCTTTTTCTGTCTTTCTCTCTGTCTTTCTGTGACCATCACTCGCTGATTCACCATAATGTAATTAGTTAATCTTTTAAAATTGAATCGGCCGTGAGCACTTCCCCCAAAAAGGAAATAAATCTTTTAAACGTGTATATAGTGCGGTGCGAGGGAGAGAGAGAGAATATCTTTAAAAAAAAAAGAGAAGAGCGAGAGCTGGGACTGATTTATCGCGCGCGTCAGCCATCCAATTAACACTGGCGGCAGCGGCAGCGCCGATTGCGTTAAGCACAAGGGACGAAATGCACTACTGCTGCTGCTGCTCATACCGATATTTTAATTCAAATTTAATCGAAAGTAAGAGCTTTGTCATTTGCGCGCGGTGCGCACTCGAGCCCTTTGTGCTTTCGCGACGCCGACATTTCGCAGTCCAAGAAGAGAGCAAAAAAAAAAAAAAAAGAGCTCTAGAGAGAAAGAGCATAGCGCGCGTGGATAACAAACAAACAGAGCACGAGACAAAGAGAAGAGAGAAAGAGAGAGAGAAAAAAAGGCGGAGAACACTATCTTTCTTTAAGTCAAGGAGTAGGAGAGGAAAACGTTTTATGAATGAAGACGACGCTGCCGCTGTTGCTGCCTGCCTGGCGCTGCGTTACAATCGTTCTCGAGAGACATTGTGCGCGATGAGTCAACTCTCGTCGTCGCACTTCGCAGCTTATTTCGGACATTATTAATAAACAGCACCGTCGCCACGAAATAATAGAGCTATCTCCTTGTTTCCTCGTTAATCCCATAATAACAATAACAATAATAATAATATCATGTAATATGCTGGAAAATCATTGCTGCCCGGCGGCAGAGTATATAGTTCATAATTCATTTTTCATTGTAGCTTGGTGGTAATTAATCGAGGCGAGCGCGTTTTGGCCCTTATATAGTCCATAAATTCATTGGCCGACATACTTCCTCTCGTACTCCACTCTCTCTCTCTCTCTCCCTTTTCCTTTTCGATTATTGGCGGCGGTTGGGCATCGAGTACCACCGCCCCGTGCGCGTGTGTGCTGTATTATATACACACACGTATCTTCCTGACCGATTTGCTACGAGGCGCAGATTTACGATGCCATCGCGAACGTTTTCACCCCGTGTTCGTGTGTGTGTGTGTGTGTGTGCTGTTTGAGCTTCGATTTTTTTCTCTCTGCCCCACAGTCGAGCATCACTTTTGCGAGATGGGGCTCTTCTTTTTTTTCATCTCTCTCTTTCTCTTTTCAGTTGTTATGTAAGTTTCAAAGGAGAGAGAAAACGAATGGGTAAAACTGGGCTTGACTCGTGAAATCTCGATTTGAAAAAGTTCAATTGGAAAATATGCTCGCTCTCTCGCTCGCTTGCCTGCCTATATACCTGGCTTGCGTTGTAGCATACATATATCGTACATATAACGTACGTACGCGGTAAAAAGGGCCGCGGCGCAAGTACTCGCTCTCTGTGCTTTGCAAATCCAGTTTCGTGATTCGTTTAAATCTTCCAGATCCATATTTGTCGATGTACAACAAAAAAAAACAGGCAAGTCCTCGATTAAAAATCGTCCTCCCAATTCTATTATTTTCCCTGTATTCGCGCGGGGAAAAAATAAAAGAACTTTGAAATTGCATCGAACTTGTTTCTGCGAGGCAAAAAAAAAAAAGAAGAATTCACAGCGTTTCTGTGCGAGCACGCACCTCTTCTTTTTTTCTCGCTTTGCTTTCCTCAACCCTGCTGCACAGACGACGCTATTTCACAAAGGTTCTCGAGAACGTCTTAACCCTCGCCACACGTGTGCGTCTGTACATTTGTGTGTGTGGGGGGTGGATGAGTGCACGCATTGTGATACACGAGAGATGGTGTACAGGGAAGCAAACGACGACGTGTGCGGCGCCCTTCTACATATACATATTCCCAGCAGAATCCATACAATAGTATTGCCACGGTGCACCTCTACGTATATATTTATGTATATAATAATACGACGCACGAGAAGCTGTTATGTACGTGCGTATGTGTGTATGTGTGCGTGTGGGAGAGAGCCAGAGTGTATTATTATCCTATATAAGCTAGAGCCCGTTCCTCCCGCGCGTTCGTGAGTTATTGCCCCTCTGCAGACATGCCTCTGCGTGCGCCCGTATGTTGTACGTGTGTTTGTGTTTGTGTGGAGCTACTTTCGCTACCTGTACGCCGTCGACGCCTCCTCTACCCTCAGGCATAATTCAACACTCCATGCACAAGACGCTAGTGATTCTTTCTTGACACTGCTGCTGCTGATGCCGCTTCTTTTTCTTCTATTTCGCAGGCGTTAGATTCGAGGAGTTAAGGGTAGTCCGTGAAAAAAAAAAATAATAAACTAGCGAGCTCGCGATAATCGTAGCAATATAAACTCCTGAGTGACAGACTCTTTGCCGAGAGTCCGCTCGCGCGCATAGCTGAGAGGGTGGCAGGCTTAGGCGATTGTAGAAATCAAGTGTAAAGAAAATTTTATCTGCGGAAATGAAAGTGTTATGCTTTTTCTAACGCCAAGTGAGTTTTGACTGTTGAGTAAAATTTTGATTGTTATATTCATTCGAAATTTGGTAACGAGATGTATATCAATATTGTTTCTACAACTTGACTACTTCAAGTTAGATTAAATAAAAATTCCATGCGAATATGGACAAGTAAGATTCGTTACCCGAAGTGTTACGAATCGTTAAATTTCCATCACTCGTTATTATACGTACACAGTTTAAAAATACCTTAAATTTAAAGCAGATTTAAGGTAAAATGAAAAATTTGAATTTAAATAACCCATATTGAATTTCATTTAAGGTACTTTTACGTATGAATCAACATTGATTTCTTTTTTTACCTAAACTATACAAAAATTAACAAAATGATTTAACTTTTTACTAATATTTAAATTTTTTGACCGAAAATTGATGTTTCAATACTGATTTAGTTTTTGTGTTAATTGTGCTAGAAATGTATGATAATTCAATCATAATAAACGCCAACCTTCACCACTAGATGGCGAGTAACTTTATCTGTAAATCTGCAAGTGACACAGTAGAAATTATTGTACATATTGTAAAAGCATCATTTTGTAATCAATCTAATTTACTTGTTATGATACTGATTACGCCATTTTTTTCATTAAATGCTCCTGTCGCTAAAAATTCACGCGAAAAATATCCCAAATGTTTTTTGTAATAAACCATGAAAAGTTCACAATTAGCACTTCAAAAAAACTTTATAAACGTGTGCGATCCTTTGAATTTCCCGCAATGTGTCTAGAGCTACATTTCAATGTTTACATCGCTGATTCTAAATGCCGACAGTGTTATGAAACGTTCTCGCGAAAATTTGACTACTTACATCGTGTTTGTTGATCTCGACACAGCCGGACCAAATTATACGCAGCAGTTATTTTATAACTTGGTTTTAATAGAAGTACACAGTGCAAGTGTTTAAAAAGAAAAAGTAACAATAAATATGAAGATCAAGAGTGGAGAGAAATGCTCTAAAAGAGCATGTAAAAATAAAGAAGAAAATAGTAAGATAATGGTATTACCTAGAGGTCGGTCGATTGAGGATTTAAATGTATATTGCATAATGGATATATTCCGTTACTTAGAACCAAGTGATCTCCTATATGCAGCGGAAGGTAAATGAATACATTATGAAGTGTACTATTCTAATTTTACTATCTTGTCATTTATTATTGAAAGTTGTGGTATTCTGTACAAACAGAGCTTTTTGTATTTTGATTTTTGTGTGTCTGGCACTTCTCAGTCAGCCACTTATCTGAATATTGCTCAATACGACCAAAATAAATAAATATAGCACATATCACACTGAGATCGTCTGGAATCGAGAATCGGAATCGACTCCTTGTAGAGGAATTGAAAAATTAACCGATTTTCCATTCGTCGAATCGATTCTTAGTAATTGAATCGAATCGGACATCTTTAAAACACATTGCGAATTACGAAATCGACTCGCTTAAAATTTATTTTAAAAAAATCAAAGTGACAGCTAGTCCAGTAGTACAGGCACATTTACACATTTTGAATTATGACAATAATAATTATAATACTCGTATTTTTCAGTTTGGCCTGGATTGGAAGAATTTTCTCGTATGTTCATGAAAAAAGTATCAGCAACACAATTTGTTGAATTCATATTAGAACAAAAAACCGTGGATGATATAAAAAAAATATTTCCCTATTTGAAGTATTTACCTCATATTATCTTAAGCCAAGACTGTCATCAGCCCTCCATATCCACACAAGATTTTGAAAAATTATGTCATGAAATTTTCGAATTACTAAGTAAATCGAAAACTGATTGTTTAAAATGTTTGGATTGGGATTTTCAAATTCCGCAAGAGTTGGTCCAAAACTGTTTTAAAGCTATTATTCATAATTTAGAGGTAATTGATATTACATATTTTAATCGTATCACAATATCTTCAAATGATATCAGGACTTGGCTACAAAATGCTAATAACTTGAAAGAATTTAATTGGGAGATTAATTCTGAAGAACAGCAAAAGTTTTTATTGCCCACTTTAGAATGTTTACCAAAAAAATTGAGGATTATAAGGATATGTATTTTAGAAAACGTTTCTCGACCGATATCTGCTGAATTATTGTTCGAAGTAAGTTTCTTAAAACTCAATGATCATGTTAATTTAACAAGCATCATCAAATTTTCTCCATTTTTTTTCAGCATTTGAATCAAATGTCCGAACTCGATACTTTGGTATTGAGCAGGTTGGATTTTAAGTTGACAAATGAAAGGTCGTTTCATACCACTGCAAGAACAATGTGTTTTGTTTTAAGCAGTGGTACCAATTTTAGCTGCCTCCCAGTAAATCCAAAATTGAAAAAGCTAACACTCGAGAGTGGCATCTTGACTGATAAGAATTTAGATTTCATATTGGAAAATTATTCTTCACTAGAGACATTAATATTAAGTTACCTCGATATAACGGAAGCTGTAATCGGTCGTTTCTGTCAACTTGAACGATTGAAAATGCTAAAATTCGAATACATGAACAATTGGATAGGGAGTACATTGAAGTTTTTCACCAATTTAGAAGAGATTGAAATCAAATATTGTCAGAATTTTAGAAAAGAATTTTTATTCGATTGGCTCCACCGTGCAAAAAATCTGAGGCTTCTCAAAGTAATAGAGCACGATGAATGCGAGTGGGACGAATTGATAAGAAATGTGAAAGATAGTTCTCGCGTCAGAAATCAACAAGTAACTATTGAAGTAGGAACAGAAGAAAAAATAACAAGAACTATAATATAATATACATAATATAGTTATGTACAATATGTGTATGTACAGTTATCTATAATTATATGTACTATATTATAATATATGTAATACATACTATATGTAACTTTTGTTCATTGGAAAAATATTTTTCCATATATTTTTGTATTCAAAGAATATTGATCCCAAAGAAATAAATCATACGGTATCATAAGGTATGATCAGTCAACGTTCAAATGAATGATTTAAATTTCTTTTATAAATATCATACTTTCCACTATCAATGCTCATCGTCTTTTTCTTGCTATCGCTCACTTAATTTCTCGTAAAACTTACAATTTAACATATCTCTGGAATTACAAAGTTGAATTGGTCCATACAATCACTCGAACTCGTATGTATTTTTAATGTAATACATAAACGAATACGCTGGACATTTGGATTTATTTGAATTTCGGTTACGTTCTACAGATTTACAAGAGAGAGAGAGAGAGAGAGAGAGAGAGAGAGAGAGAGAGAGAGAGAACGAGAAAAACAAAAAGGGGAAAGTAGGATAAGCCGAGGAATTTGTATGTGGTTTTGTCACCATCGGGGAATACCGATACGCTCTCTCTCTTTCTCTCTCCCTGCCACCTCGAGTTAATTAATGTTCGACGTCGTTACACGTTCGCGGTTGAACTTCGCCGTTTCTGCTCTGCTGCATTTATATAAAAAAAAAAACATTATCTTACCACCTTAAAAAAAAAAAGGGAACGAATAAATAAATCCACAGCTTTTTTACAAACATACGCGCGAAGAGCTGCTGCCGCCACCGCAACTACACACAAGATCGCGCGTGGCAAAAACAGGGTCTTCTACGCGTCGTCATCGTCGTCGTCGTCGTATTTTATATCTTAAACTCTCCGCCGCACACTGCACTCGGCCACTTCACACGAAGAAAACGAGGACGAGTGGCGAGTTTTAATTTTACAGAAAAAAAGAGAGAAGAGACGCGGCTGCTGCTGCTCCCCTTTCGCCTTTCTCTCCCTTATATAGTAGTACCCAACCCGCACACGGTGTATAACGCGCGGCTCGTTGTCGTAGTGCCGGGGTAATTACCGAGGCAAAGAGGAGGGCAATTTCACGGCTAACATGCATATATTTAAAAACGAGAGAAAGGGTATATATAGAGAGAAAAAGGAAGAAGAGGAGGGGGGGGGGGTAGAAGGGTCGGATTCGTTGCTCGCAGCGCAGTAGCAGCAGTAGCGCCACTTGTTCCTTTAGCCCAGCAGCAGCAGCGGCAGCGGGGTTACTTTTATGCACCGCTGCTGGGTGCTCTCGTGCAAGAGAAGGGCTTTTGAACGATGTTTTTCGGGCGTTGTTTATCGCTCTAGAAGATCTCTACCTGGCCGTGTGGCGCGCGCGCGCGCGGGGTCAGATGCCGCCGCCGCCGCCGCGACGTTATATACGCTGCAAGCTGCATGCACGAGCTTTTTAGGGATGCTAATGCTCGCCTTGGCTGCTACGTACTACTATACGTAGAGGCGCTTGACGACGACAGCCGTATATACACATACACAGCAGCACGCGCGCATTATATAGCAGACACAAAGTTTAGCCGCCACTGCTGCTGCTGCTGCTGTTGCTTTTTCAAGGATTTTAGCATGCGCCAGGTCAAGCTCTAATGTAAACCGTAATTTTTTCCTCTTTTTTTTCCCCTTACCCCACCTTTTTTACATCTCTCGAAGTACCTGAAAAAACACAGCTCGATCGCGTGTGCTGCGCAGCGTCGCAAGCTCGCTCGCCTATATATATACACCAGCAGCGTTACACAGGAGCGGCATAGTAATGTTTTTAGTTCGAATTACCCCGGCGGCGGAGGTTTTTAAACTGCCGCGCGAAGCGATCATATATTTCTTTCTTTTATTTATATCCGAACGGTTGGCTCGCTCGCGAGAACCATTTATACATACACGTATATATATAATGGGAGAGAAACTGCGCGACGTTTTATCTTCGACGGGGTATAGTACTTTGAACTTTTAGTGCGCTGATTGGAAATTAATGACGCGACGAGTACGTGCGAGAGACGCTGTGCACTGCCTATATAGCAGTGGTAGTAGTTCTTCGATCTTATATCACTGCGCCGTGACACACACACACACACACACTCGGAGAGAAGTAGAGTATATAGGGGTAATTTCTTCGGGTGTATATACGAGCCGCATCCGCGCGCGAGCAGCAAAAGAAAAAAAAGAAGGAAAAATTCGATCTCGCGGCGAGCGCGATATAATACGATAAATAAATTTTTTTTTTCTGTAACCTCGCACGAATGTATATACATCTTATAAAATCATATTCGCTCGCTCGCTCGCGCTGTTTCTCTCCTTTTGCGCCGTGTTATATATAAATGGAGAGACTCTTACACACTCGTGCACACATCTTCAAGTTTACCTTTTACGATTCGTTTATCGCGTACGACGACGACGACGACGACGACTTGGCTTTTTACGTTCTCTCTCTCTCGCGAGCAGCGCCGCAGCAGAGAGTGTAATCTTTACGATCTCTCTCTCACTCGCATACACACGTGCGCGCGGGTGGGCGAGCGAGCACGAAATTGCCGCCGCCGACTTTGCATTTTTTATTACGGTTCGCCTCTGTGCGTAGTACCACTACCACTGCAGATTTATCTTCCCTTTTTCAAAGCGGAGAGAGAGGAACGAGTACGAAGTGCAGTAGAAAAAAAAAATATCAATAAATATGTGCAGTTATTTTCTTCATTTTTTTTCTTTTTGCTTCGCACGCGCGTACACGACTTATTTACGCGCCTTATATACCATGTGTGTGAGTGTGTGCTGCGTGTATATGCAATGTAAGAAGCAGAAGCCCGGCGCCGTGTGTCGTCGTCGTCGGTATACGTATTTACTGCATTAATTACTGTATGTAGAACACGTATATGGCGCTGTTCGAGATTAGAAACTTGTAGTACGCAAGGTGCACTACCACTACTACGTACGAAGGCGACTGCAAGGGAGGACCCGTGTTATCTAATCTTGAATATTAACTTCCGCTCTCCGAGGCGATGTGCTTGCGAGTGAGAAACATACCGTTCTCATATTATATATATATGGCGATGCTCGTTTGCATATACATACATAACGTCGCGCGCGCGCGCGACATAAGGAAGTGTGTCGTTCGCGGGCTTTTTTTTTCTCCGTATGTATGTATGTATGTATGTACGAAGGGCTTATTTGTCATTTCGAGTGTACGCCACAACTGTTCAATTAATTTATTTCTTTTCGCCGCTCATTTATTATTATTATTATTTTTTCTGTCGGACGAATTGCCGCGCGAAAATTATCGAAAGCTCGGAGCAAATCGCGCGCGCATGGCAACCAGCTGTTACGGACGCGGTAAATTTTTTCGCCTTCTCTCTCTATCGCTCCTCTACACGCGCCGAGATGATCTGTCGAGCTTATCATATTTTCCATCCCCGGCACGTATTTGATCAGACGTGATCCCGAAGTTTTAACCGCTGCGCGAGCGAGAGCGAGCTTGCAAGGCCAAAATAAATAAAAAATAGGAGAGAGGGCAGAAAAAAAAGAAGAAGAAGGAAAAGAAAGAAAAGATTACAGGAATCAAGCACGATCTATTATTTGCCGTTATCAAACGAAGTAAAAGGAAGGAGAAGAAGAAAAAAGAGATAAGTAAAAGAAAAGCAAAAAAAAGGAATTGTATATTAATAAATTGAGGTACAAAAAAGTTCATAGCATCATAGTATCTTTTCAGGGAGCCCGTGCGAGAGGAGTTAGATATTATTACGGACTCGTCGTGAGGAGGACGACTTTTCTCTCTTCCCCCATAAGAGACCCCCCCAACTCGGCAATTTACACCGATCAGCGAAACTCCCGAAGTATTATGTGTCTCACCTCTCTCTCTTTTACTCTCTTTCTCTCGCGCCACGAGCAGCACCGCTGCAAGATAACGGTGTGAGATGGTGGTGCTGCTGCTGCGCTTGTCTCCCAGTGGACCCGTCAACGCGCGCGCCAAAAGTGCGAGCTGTGCACCCACGGGCCCGCGAAGTAAGAGAAAGAGCTTTCGTGGGGGAAGACAATAAAAAATCTCGGGGCTCTGTATATGTGTGCGCGGGGATTCGGTTCTTTTGAAAGAAGCGAAAATCGATGCGCTACTTGGCAACCGTATATAAGATACGTCGGTGTATACATACTACGTACCTGAGCGATCGTAACGAGCTGTTATATACGTTGTACATTACAGCTGCGGCCATAAAGAGCTTTCGAGTGCGTGTGTGCGGTGCGCAGATATCTCTCTTCTCTCGCAGCAGAAGCGGCAGTGGTGCATGGACAATGGGTAAAGTTGTCCAAGAGAGAGAGAACGATTTGATGACTCGCTGAGCTTCTCTCTCTCTCTCTCTCTCTCTCTCTCTCTCTCTCTCTCTCTCTCTCTCTCTCTCTGTAAAGTTGCCCTGCGAGAGAGAGAGAGAGACAGAGAAATGGCGCAAATTCAGCAGTATAATGTTGTTAGCCGAGTGTTTACAGATGCTACTGGCGTTGTCTCTCTGTGCTGTACTGCTGCTACTGCTGCTGTGAGTTGTATCTATCTATATAGGCATCCATAATATACATGCATAAGCTACACTGTCAAAACTTGGACATAGTCGCTCTGTGAAATCCATTAATATTGCGGTTGGTCGAGAAAAGAGAGAGAGAGAGAAGGGGGAACGATTATTAGATTATCGTCAGATATAGAGGGAGAGAGAGACGAAGATAATAAGATTGAAATAGTTGACCGGTAGCCTAGCTGAAGCAGCAGCCACAGTAGTAGTGTTAAGCAGTGTTAGTACCTACACACAGTCAGTCCATTGGCTCCCTGCGATGGGCAATGAATTTACAGGCATTTAAATTACCGCATCAGCATCCATCGAGGAGCGAAAAAGCTCCGCGCAAGATTGAGATATTTATCGGCGACGGAGACGCATAAAGTAGATGCTGCTTACTTACTTCTCTCTCTCTCTTTCTCTCTGTCGCGAAAGAAGAAAAACCGGGGGAAAAATAAAAAGTTTCTCGTTGTTTGAGGAACCCCCGCATCGTCGTCGTCGTTGTGGGTATAAATCCAAATGTGCGCGTTAACATCGGTTGACAGGAACTTCGGCATGCGTATGTGCCTCTATATACATATTTGCTACTTGGGTGGCTGAAGCTTAGGAGAGGCTGAAAAGTGCCTGGAGAGAGAGAAAAGAAAAAATAAAGAAAACGGAGAGAAAGAGAGCGAGAAAGCGCGAGGATGCGCCGCTGCTGCTGCTGACCGTAGGTTAAAACTCCCCTGGGTCAATCGTATATACCAACACACCATCTTTTGCTTCTTCTCTTTTTTTTCTTCTCTCGCCCTCTTCCTCTTCCTCCTTCTTCTTATTTCTACAGCAGCAGCAGTAGCTAAACCTTCGACAGACTCTATATGTGTATACGTACGTACGTATGTATGTTGGCTACGTGGCAAAAGTTACGCCATTACGTGATCGAGCTGCCTTTCGAAGCTCGTAGATACGTATATATCTGAAAGACAGCAACCGTAGAAAAGAATCTTATACCCCGCCTGCCGCGCCTCGGTGTGTGTTCCCTCGACGACTAATTCTTAACTTTCGCCGTTTCTATATACACCGTCGTCGGTCTATTACTCTCCTTGCAGCCGTGGGGCTTATAGTACGGATACAAACTATACGTTAATACGCGCGAGAAATTATCCATTAAGCTTTTTTTTTGGTTTTGTTTTGTTTTTCGTATTTTATTCGTTAAAATAATTTCGATCGTACGGTGAAAAGTTTAAAAATCAAAGTCTCTCTCTCGTTTTTATTTTCCAACGCGTCAAGTATTACGACGGGACACGTACGGCGGCCTTCGCTGCCGCCGTGTCGTGTCAATGCTAATCCTCGAACTGGACGTGCGAGTAAGCCGACTCATGCGCTCGGACCCTTTTTTTTTTTTTGACGTTCGGACTTGAAAAAATAATAAAAAAAATAAAAAATAAGAAAATATAAAAGTCACGAGTTAAAGCACGAGAGTCGTATATGGTACGAAATTGCGGGCTAAAATGCATGTGTACGTCCACGTATATATACGTACAGCTGGTTTATAATGCGCCTCGCTGGGACGAGGCATGATGTTGGAATGAATAAGCTACACGCGCGAAAGAAAATAAGACTACTCACTGCGTAGAGAAAGAGAGAGAGAGAGAGAGACACGAGAGGAATACAGGAGAGGAAGAGAGAAGAAGAACTAGAACTAAAAGTTGGAAGGAAAACGTATAGCCCGAGCTAAAGTCACCCCCGTAATTGCTGTTTAAATTTCGACTGCTCGCTCTCTCTCACGAAAGTTTATATTCCCAAGCTCGCGTCTAGCTACTATACGTGTACTATACGTGTACGAGAGCTTGCAAGCTCGCGAGAGCCTTTTACATTTTTTGAAAGCTCTTTCTCCCTCTCACTCTATACGCCGTAGGGCAGTATAGTGGCGCAGGTGCTTCGAGTTGTCTATGAATAAGGAAATTAAAAATCACGAGAACCGTTTTCTCCTTCTTATAATTCATTTTCCCGTAATACATATGTACGATATCGGATCCGCGCCGATAATCGCATCGATCCAATTGCACTACATATAACATATAGATATCGCGGCCCGCAGACAAAACGGCGTACACTCTACTACGCGGCAATCTCAATCGTTTCCTATTTAAGCTGCTGCCGCTGCTGCGGCGCAATCCCAATAGCTTCCTTTACACGCGCATGCACTCACACATACACAGTGTGTATGTCTAGTTCTACCTATAACATACATAGCTCCCACACGAGTATATACATATAGCAAGTGGAGGGTTGGGCAAAGTCTCGGAATGCTTCTGCAGTTTCTCTCTCTCCGAGATTATCGGCTGCGGATGGAAACTATTTCCGAATTCTCACCCGCGTGGTATCGGCGCGAGAGAGAGAGGAAGAGAGAACCGAGCCTCCTCTCTCTCTCTCTCTCTCTCTCCCTCCCTCCGAACCCATCGTTGATCTACCGCTATATATACACGTATATATACCGTAGATAGATGGATATATAGTTGGTATAAATGCGAAGGTATAGGAGGAGAGAGCTTTTCTTTGTCTCCGGACCGAGTTGCTGCCTGCCTGCCTGCTTTTCTCTCCCTTATACTAAAGCGAGTTCCTACATCAGCAGCAGCAGCAGCAGCAGCAGCAGCGGTAGCATGTCTTTATGCCTAGCTAGGTGCACAATGAACTTTCTCTCTCGCTATATATACCATACATACCCTGGCACCGTCGCAGCTAACGCCAACGCCAACGACGACGACGACGCTCCTTCGTCTTCTTCGTTCTTATTCTCGCTGCTGCTGCTCTTGGTTTCTGAAGCTTTAATGGTGCGCAGAGCGAGAGCGAAGATTCCTTACGGGCACATACCATGAACGTTGCGTCGTGTGTGTAACCTCTCTCTCTCTCTCTCTCTCCCTTATACTCCCTTTTCTGAAATTGAGATTCGTCGTGTAGGCGCGCGAGGACAATGACAACGAGCTACGACGAGCGACGAGAGACGCGACGTGTCGAGAGTTGGCGTTCTCTCTCTCTCTCTCTCTCTCTCTCTCTGTCGAGCCTCCAGGCCTCCGTAGTACAGATATATATATACACGTATAGTGCGCACGGCAGCGCTGCCTTGTCCTTGGCACCTGCACACGTACCCTACTACTACACAATACACCGTGCATATAGAGGCCTTGAATGCTCGTATATAGGGCTTTTATTGTACTTACTCTCTCCACGTCGCGCGAGAACGAGCTTGCAGCAGCAGCAAGTAGTATATATGTATAGTACTACTCTTTACACATCGCGCGCACTGCACTACTGCTGCGCGCAACCACGAATTGCGCGCGCCGCGCTCGATTTAATACCACACCCTCGCTTTAGTGCCAAGGCAAATAGTCTATGTATAAAACGCGCGCGGCTCGTTCTTTTTCTTGCCTTATTCTTCGCAAGGTAAATTTGAAATTGATAATTATTTTCAAGTTTTGCGTAACGTACGTTCGCAGAGTAGTAGTACCCGCAAGCTCTCGCTCTTTCTAGGTGCAGTAGTAGCATATAACGCTGCGCGAACTATACTACCACTACTACTACGACTGCTGCACATACAGACGAACCTGGGAGCAATCTATGCAATTTCAAAAGCAAATATGTGTGTAGTGCGGCAACGGAAAATCATACAATATACGCGTGTGTATATTACGGAGAGCGCAGACAGACGAGAGAGCGGCAGTCGTAAAGCTCTCTCTCTCTCTCTCTCCCGCGCGTAATACACTGCTACTTCGACTTTGCCAAATTGTAATTGGACATAGGGCGCGGGCCGACTGTATTCGAATTAATATTTCTATACATAATGTACACACACAGATGTATAAACGCGTGTAGCGCCTTTGCAAGATCGCGTACTAATGGCCAGTTTACAATGTAAGCGTGAAACGCTTTTTTTGTCGCGTCGTGTGTCTTTGTCGTTACGTGTTCGCTCGCATGTATAATACCGATGCAGCAACAATATACACGAGACGACGACGACGACGACACTACTACTTTACGCTCGCCTCGAGCCTCGTGATTCATCAATTCTCAACCCTGCCGTAGCAGCAGCAGCAGCACAACACACTCGTTAAACGTCGTCATTCATCGCCCATTGCTCGCGTCACCCTCCCCGTCCTTTTACTTCTCTCTCTCTGTCTCTCGCTCATTCTCTCGAGGGTGGCAACGACGGCGTCGAGTTTATATATATGTATACGACGTATACAGTATGCATCGCAGTGATTAGCCCTGAAAGGATGAAATCTAGTGCAAAATCGTAGGCGCCATACAGCGCACGCGAGGCTCTCTCTCCCTCCCTCCTGCTCTCTTTCTTTCTCTCCGTGACTCTGTGCGCGCTAGGCTATATATGCCGCCGGTAATTAGCGGTCTCATTCAACCTCGAGCTCTCTCTCTCTCTCTCTCTCACTTCGCCATGCACAACCCACCCACGCACGCACGTACACACGGACGTTATATATACGTATATCTCTCTCTCATCGTGAGCTGCATATACAACACCGCGCGAGGCTCGAGAGCTTTCACGAGAGAGAGTACAGTAGTATATACGAGAACGCGAAATTCCTTTTTCGAGTGTGTCTGCCGTACGTACGTACGTACATATACGTGTGTGTGTACGTCTGCAGTACCGCAAGGATTAAGGCGCGCAGCAAAGGCTTTGAAAAAGCTCTCTCTCTCTCTACCCAGAAAGATAGGAACGTACGGCGGCGGCTAGGGCTTTTCAGAGCGTCGATCCGCGGGCGCAGAGAGGAAAGCAGCAGCAGCAGCAAAAGAAAGAGAGAAGTAACGAGCGCGCATTAGGGATTGAATTGCCTAACGGCGTGGCGCAGGGAGGCCCCTCTCGCCTCGGCATGTGTAATATACGTATATATAAGGTATACGTATGTAAGGCGCTCGTTAAGGCGACACTACGCTGCTGCTGCTGCTGCTTCTTCCGCTAGATATATGCGTGTGTATCCACACTCCGTCGTCGTCGTCTAAATACCTTGACTATATGTATAGCGCCAGCTCGTGTAAAACGTGCTTGCGAGCTTGCAAGATTTTCTAAAAGTACGGATTTAATCGGTGCTATATGCGCGTTTATTCGGTTGCGCATATTGCTTCGGCTATAACAATACGAACATAAATACTTTGACATTTTTTGGCCCTCTCTAACGCGCGCGCATTAATCGGGATCCTGGTATACGCTTATATATAATACATATACCTGGCAGCGCGAGCGCGCAAGCTCGAGAGCCCATGCTGCCCCGGAAATGTAGGTCAAAAGGCTTCGAGTACACACGCCGTGCGCAATTTCCTCGTTCTCTCTCTCTTTCGAAATGATTAATTTATCAAAAGTGAAGCATGGGAGAAGAAGAAGCCAAAGAAGCAGCAGCAGCAGCAGCAAAAAAAATATGAAATAAAAGCTCACCGAGCTTCGACTGCGTAATGAGAGCTCGCGGGATATAAATAAAAGCGCTGCAAGCTCGCTCGCTCGCGCACCTTGTTTTTATCATGTATATATTCTGTATAATAAAAGTATAACATTTTCAGAGCTCTCTGCGTGTGTACTACACCGCGTATCGTGCGGCAGCTCTCTTTCTTCGAAGCCGAAAGTTTCGCAGTTACTCATCTCCGTAGCTACTCTTCGAGATGCGGTCATATACTCTGCACACGCACACGTACACACACAAACACAACCGCGCCAAAAAAACGCTATACATGTGTTGCGCTTTTTCTTGCGCGTCAAACTTCGAAGAATGCGAGCTTTTTTCGTCTTGTAATTAATCCTTCTTTTTTGTTGTTGTTGTTGTTGTTGTTGCCGTTGTTGTCCAGAGGTTGCAGGCGAGAGCCCTAAATATGATATACATCTTAAAGCTCAGGCGCTTCCTACCCACCTCTGGATCATCTTTCGTATATTACGCAAACATACATACATACGTACACTTGTTCGTGCTGTGTGTGTGCGTGAGCTTGCAAGCTCGCTGCTAGCTGGGCACATAGCAGCGGCGGCGACCGGTAGATATATATATAGACGAGAGAGAGAAGTGTGCTTTTGTTTGCTTGCCTTACAAAGGTGCTCTGTTCTTGCACAGTGCATACACATACGTACATATATCTCTCGCTCGGTCTCTCTCGTCGTACGTATTATAGCTATGGAGAGGAACAAATAGTCGAGTTCGTTTCATAGCCTCGCGAGCTTTCGAGCTCGTTAGAAACTTGAGCCTGACTCGCCCGCTATGTGTCTATGTCTATGTGTGTATGTGCGAGCTTGCAACTATACTTCGACGTTATAGAGCCACGAGTCTCTCTCTCTTCAGCTCGAGCCAGATATACCAACACATACACCTTGTATATAGAGAATCCTAGAGCTTCGTGGACGACGACGAAGACAACGACGCTGTCGACGACTGGTGACTGATACTAGCAAAATTGGACATGCCAACTTTCTCTCTCTCTCTCTCCATCTTCGTCTTACCTCATCTCGTAAATTATATATATGTATTTTGGCGTTGTTTGGATAAGATGCCGTACACGTATATATGTGTATGTGTGAGCTTGTTTGTTGTTACTTTGTCGACGACGAAACCAAGACGACGCTATAGGCGGCGGGTTCCTTTGATCTGTCTGACTTTTAGTTGCCGATACATAAGACGAAGACACGTCGAAGATATAGTCGCGCGGCTTATGAAATTTTATTTCATTAAATTTTTACGCGACGTATGCGCACCACTACCTACACACGTTCGTTCGATCGTTTGAACGAGTGCGCTAAGCGATTGCTCCGCTGCGGAAATTCGAAGCTTTGCTCGCCAAAACTTCTTCGGGCTGCAGCAGCGAGCAGCACGCTCGGAGGAGGCTGGGTGGGACCTATGACGGTCCAGCAGCGAGGCGGAGGAGGAGGTGACTGCGCCTCGAAAACGAATGAACTGACCAGAGCAGAAAGTTCGAGCTTATTCTAAGTGCATTAGACATAAACTAATTAAAACTTTTGCGCTTCGGCAAGCCAATACCGCTACTTTGGGTGCTGCTGCTGCTTTCTCTCACTATATATATGTATATAACCCACAGCGGCACACATCTATCGCGGACACGACTGCTGCATTCGTACAACGCGCGTATATGCATTTCGATGCCGTATCAAAAGTTCAATTGGTATGTGTGAGTATGTGCGCGAGATATGTAACGTCGAGCAGTTATATAATTTTCTGTGTAGTAGGCGCACGTCAATGAGATATTACGACGTTCGCCGAGATTCCAAAACGTCACTGATATTATATAAATATTACATTTATATTTAAAGCGACTTTTGGTGCGGTGAAGCTAAAAGTCTCTCGTTCTGCGCGCCCACGCGCAAAGCTCGAGCGAGTATTAATTATTAAAATTGCCAAGCTCGGGTGAGAGAGAGAGAGAGAGACTAGAGCATAAAGTTATGACATTTCGCATTTATGTATGCTATATATTGTATAATATATAATATAAACGGGTGGTTGGGGAGGCGAGCTTGCGTCGATTTTCACGAGCGAATGGAGAAAGGTAAATACGCACGTGTGTGTGTGTGTGTGTGTGTGTGGGAGCAACGAGAAAGAGAGAGAGATACATATATATCAGCTTACCACAATATTGGTTGCTCTCTTGACTTGCGAATTAACTTGATGGAAGAGATGTGCTAGAGAGAGAGGGTGAGGGGTGCGGAAGAAACGCAGTGAAAGAGAGAGAGAGGATCGATCCCTGCTGCTGCTGCTGCTGCTGCCTTGTGGTTTTTGCGTGTTATGCAGCTATCATAAACATGAACACGCGCGATATACTCCATTGTGCAGCGCCAACAGCAGCAGCAGCGATGACTTGTGTGTATATACGTATGTATGTGCACGTATGTACGTATATGCATGTGTGCGCGAGAGAGAACTGAAAAAGCCCCTCGCGCGTTCGAAAACATTCTTGAAAAAGTTTTCTCGCTCGACTGTGCAACCTCAACCCTCCCCTGCTGCTGCTGCTGCCCAAGTCTCTCACGCTTGTTGTGTTGTGGCAGCGCGGAGTTAAAGCTCGCGCGCGCGCATAGATGTTGCGCGAGATTGAGAAATGTATATTTCAAAACTCGTAAATGGCTTTTGCCAAACAACTTGTGTGTGCCAGGTTATATATGTATATACCTCTGCAACGCGATCATCTGTTTTTCTTTCTCTCTATCTCTCTATGCACAATTTTTTTTTTCTCTCTCTCTCTCGTATGTGCACTTTTACTCGGCATCGCGCAGATACGCTTTTATATACATATGCATACACGCGCTGGGCGCGCGTTATTATCATTGTTATTATCCGCCGAGTATTAGCATTATAGGATTGTTACCCCCCACACCGCCGCGTTATCATATTCCGTGTGTGTGTTTTATCGTTATACTTTTTTGATGATTACGTGCAACGTTGCTGCTGCCAGCGAGTGAGAAAGAAAGTAAGCCATAAAAATTATTGCCTTATACATATACACACACACAGAGTAAAGCCATTCTCTCCGAGGGATGTACACTATGCACTCTGGCATTATAGATACATATACGCGATATAGATAAAATTGTAGAAATTCAATCTCCATATACGAAAAAACTTTTTTACTCCCCTCCCCCTCTCGTTCCTCTCTCTCGTCCGCTCGCTCGCGCGCGCCTTCGCATGAAATATGTCTTTCGAAGCCCCCGATACAATCGATCACGAGCTCGAGCGATCCGCAGCGCGGACCGAACCCCCGCGCGGAAGTATTATGAAGCGAGAAAGGTAGAGAGAGAGAGAGAGAAGGAAAAGTGCGCACGTATCCTTCCGTATACTTTTTCTCCGACTCTCTTTTACTACTACTACTATATACGGCCGGGGTAGGAGCGAGAATACATAATCTGGTCATAATACATCTTTTTATGCGATATATATACAGGATATCTATCGGGACGGGGCGAAAGAGAGAGGGTGTAAGCCGACACCTACTTGAGAAAACTGGGTCGAGCTGCGCACAGCTATATATACAGCTCTGTCCTGCCCACCCACCCGCACGACCCCATGATATCGCACGTATTACGATATATAGCAACGGGGAAAAGGTACGGTATATACGGTGTAGTGTAGTCGGTCGCGAGCGACACTTTTTGGCCGGACTCCAATCGAGCTTGCGCTTTTCTTTCTCTCTCTAGGCCATTTAAGCTTTTGTACGTAGCGTATACATTTACATTCGAGGAAAAGTGACACGTTTTTCCTAGAAACGTTAAAACAAAACAACGAATAAACAAAGTAAAAACGTTTGAAATTTAATAAAACCTATAAAAAAATAGTTTATCCGCGAGCATCAGCAGCAGCGGTAGTACCATCGGAGAAAGAGAAAAAAGAATCGATTTTGTATCATATCCGATGTGTGCGTCGAGGCAAACCAACCCACCAACTAACAACAACAACAACAAATCAGAGCTTCGAATTTCGCTTTGCCTATGAGCCTTGCTTGTTGTTGTTGTCTATGTTCGCTCTTTCTCTTTGCGAGGAATGGGTATGGCGCATATCACAAAGCAAAATCTCGACACGCCCGAATAAATCTAAACTCATCTCTCGAGTCTCGGCGTATACAGCAGTAGCGAGAAACGAGATCGTCTCTGTATTATATGCGTGCAGACATTCTTCGTGCTTGCTCGTGTACACGTGTAGGATCTCCTCCTCGTGGCCTGCGTTGCCTTGTGGGGCATACGTGGGCGATCGTGTATACAACAATAAATACAATGCGTTTTCGGTTATCAATTATACGTTCTCCCGGTGAGCGTAGTGCAATTATATTCTCGAGCGCGAATAAATCCCCGCACCTGACTGTTGGTCTATATATTAGGAGGCACAGCTATATACACTACAACTACAACTATATAACTACCTGCGGATCTTAGCTCTCTGTCTCTGTAGTGAAAAATTCTATAGGAAACAGCGCGCGCCAGAAACTGATGTGCGAGTATAGCTCTTATCTCTCCCGAGCGTCGTGTGTATTTGGCAGTGCAGCATAGCATTATAATGCAGAGAGAGAGAGAGAGAGACGAAATAGCAGGAAGGGGCGGCGACTCCGAAGTCTCTCTCTCTCTCTCTCTCTCTCTCTCTCTCTCTCTCTCTCTCTCTCTCTCTCTCTCTCTGCGTTGATAAAGCGAATTCGTTCTCTCGCTCGCTCACTCACTCGCACTCACTGCCGAGGCGCAGACGAAGGAATTATGCGCTTGCCAACCCCCGCCGCTCTCACTACGTTTTCTAAGTTATCGCGCTAATTTCGCCATGAGACACTGCGTGCCGTGTGCCCCATCCCCTATATTATATACACACACACGTACTGGAGTTGCTGCAGCCGCGAAGAGGAGCTATACAGGAGGATGTCTCGCGCTCTCGTGCGCTTATAGCTATCTGCTGCTGCTGCTGCTGCTGTTCATAAGATGGCAAGTGCCTGATTGTGGCTTAGGCTATGAACACCCCGAGGTTGGTTTAGCTTCTGTTAAGCTCGCCGCAGAACCCCGTATACAGCAGCGGCGTATATACGTCGAGAATGATTATACGTATAGTACAGGAGAAGGGTAAGGGGGTGCTGCGATGCGATGCACCGCGTACTCGGCACGTCGTCTACTACCGACGTCGCTTTTTTTTTTTGTTTTTTTTTGCTTTTTACTTTACCCGCAGACGAGACGAAAAAAAATTGAAAAATGCCTTTTTGAAAAAATCCGTGGCGTACTCGAAATTTCAAGCATTCGGAAAAATATGTCGGTTGTCGTTTTTTCTCTCTCTCTCTCTCTCTCTCTCTCTCTCTCTCTCTTCATTTTCTCGGTCTAGGCTTTTCCTGTGTAGACGCGCGCTGCGTAAAACGTTTCCGTGCTATTGCTGTAATGGTGAATATTAAAAAAAAGGAGAAAAAAAAACAAAGTATAGAAAAATAACACGACTGAAAATTGTTATTTTATCCTGCATAAATTGCATTGTGCACCGCAGAGTGTTTGAAAGAACGAGCTCTCGCGAACGCGCGGCACACAAAAAAAAATCCAACTAACAATCGTTCTCCTTTCTCTTAATTTTATCCGTTCATCTATAATTCGAGATCCGCTTATGTATGATATAATAGAAAAAAAAGGAGCGCGTGTATTATATAAAGAATGAAAAAAAAAACAAAAAAAAAACCTCGAGCGAGGCCTAACAAGAGAGTGAGCCGAGGAGTACAGAAAGAGAAAACCACCTTGCGCTGCGCTCGCGCGAGCCATAAGTTTCTTTCTTATTCCTCGTTCCGTATACTTAAAAAAGTTTTCTCACAATTAAACAAGCTCGCTTTCTCTCTAATACCTCTCGACAGATGCGATAATAGGATTTTTTTCTCTCTCTCACCCTCCCACTCGCTGTACTAGCTGCTCTCGCTCGCGCGCGTCAGCTGGGGTGGAAAAAAGAAAGAAAAGAAAGAAAGAGCGAACGATGTCGTTACGGTCAAATTGCGCGTTGAAACATAACGCTTTATTATATAGGCTAAGGACGCGCGAGAGAAGAGGGAAAGAGAGGAACTTGATAAGGCATCGGCCTTATTTACATGATAATAGCGCGCAAAATAAAATATATATCCACCCCGTGCGAAATGCGATACGCGCTCGCTACAGCTCCTCATCCTCCTTCTGCATCGGCGTCAATTTCGCAGCGTCGATGCTTATAGTGGTGGAATTTCAGTGAAACGACTCGAGATTCGGTCGTACGTACTGTGCCCCGTGCCAGTGGTGCACACACAGTTCATATATACACGCTGATTAATCTTACACTTGAACTTTCCGGCTTGTTACCGAAGTTTCCAGTCACGTTATATAATTTTTTCCTTTTCCTTTTTTTTTTCATTCGACTTCGCTCTCGGGTATAGCCGCGCCGTTTAATTTCATTCGCCGCGTGCAGCAGTATTACACGCGCACACACATACACGTATACATTTTTCTAACGCTTATGGTAGTGGTGTAGCAGGCAACGAACTTCCTGCAAACGATAATTATTACAATTAGACGCGGCCGTTGTTGCGGTCCTCTCTCTTTCTGCACCTCGCCCTGAGAGAGCAGCATTGCGCAGCAGATTTTAATCGGGTTCAACTGATTTAAGAACTGCAACAACAAGGAGGAGGACGACGACGACGAGAGAGAGAGTTAAAAAAAACAGAACTGCTTGCACTTGTTATTAATTTAAGCACTGGCGGGGGTTTCAGTCCACGATAGTAGTAGTAGTAAAGAGTTGGTAGTGGTAGGAAAATTATTGCCCCCTCGGAAATGAATACTCGAGCCTTGTGTGTATGTGTGAGTGTGTGCAGTTGCTGTTGCTGCTTCTGTTGTTGCTGCTGTTGCCGTTGTTTTGTGGAGCAGTAGCAGCAGCAGCAGCGCGACTCGACGTCATTAATCTCTCACTCCTTCATAATAAGATCTTTTGAAACATTTTAATAGCCTTTAAATATAAACTTGAACTTTCGTGTTTTACAGGTAAGCCAAACAGATTGCAGGCGAGGAGAGGCAACACAGAGAGAATTTATGGCGGTGCTAGCTTTAGCTCGACTCGACTCGCGCGTAAGTTTTTACCCTAGACCCTCGTTATAAATGCATATTATTTTATCATATAATAGAGCGCAAAATTTCGCCGTCTAATCATTGGATTTTAAATTATCCAGTAGCACAGCAGCGGCGGCGGCGGCGCAGTTAGTATATACGGCAAGATATATACGGGGGCCCCCTTCGGTCGGGGCTCCCCGATCTACATAATTTATGACGACTAAACGTGTCCATATTTCTCGTCGTTCAATGCATCCTAGCCTCCAGTTCTTCGCTTCGTATATAATAGGCCACCCAAAGCCTGCACCCCTCGCTCGCTGCTGAGCTCGCGAGCACACGCCGGCTTCTTCTCAGCTCTCATATACACGCGTAAGCTCCTATTAATTGTTGAAACATGTCGCTTGTTTATAATGGATTCTCTCTCTCTCTCTCTAGTCGTTATCCGGAGGCGTTCTTATGGATTAACTTCTCGAATGAATGCAGTTAACTCTTGCGCCTCGCTCCACCTACCGCTGTGTTTTATACTTACCTCCTCCCGCCTATACGTATATACTGTCTTTTCATTAAAAAAATATTATACATCGTGTAGCTGGAGCAGCAGAACGGGGTAAATTCTGAAAAGCAAATATGAATATAAGTCGCTCGAACAATAACGGCTGGCGGCCTTCAAGTTTATATATATATAAGAACGGAGCCCGTAAAGAGAGAGGCATTGTGTGTCTGTTTTTAAAGTTATGTATTGTGAAAATAATGAAAAGTTTCGTAATGCCGAGAAAGGCCACCGCCAGAGCTTGTTCGTTCTGTATATAATATTTTTTTTTACAATGTCGTCCGTTCCACAAGAGAAAGAGAGAGAAAGAACGAGAGTTGTTTATCGGGAAAATTTATTGTAAATTACGGGGGAGGCGATGTAGGAAAAAGAAGAAGAAAAAAGAAGTAAGGTAAAGAGAGAAAGAGAGGAAAATTAATTTAACGAATTTAAGCTTGAGAAATAATCAACTGGCGAATACACACACGCGAGAAGTAGTAGTACGGAAAACGACGATAAAAAAAGCGCCACTACACACTCGACCGGTACGTAAATATAAAAAGGCCGTGTGCTTGCAAGGCAGAGAGAAAAAAAGCTGTCTCAAGCTCTCTCTCACTCGTTCCTGTAGCAGTATAGCTGAGAGAGAGAAATAAGACAAGCTATATGTGTGTGTATGTGTGTGTGTAGCTGCCGCTGTAGCGATGGCGTCAGTGTTACTTTAGAAAATTGCCAGCTGCAAACTTTTCCCCGTGACTGAAAATAAAGCGCGACAGTGGAAAATAGACGAGCGGGGGGTTTAGAGCAAATCTCGTCTCTGCACAGTCAAAGGCAAAGAGATAGCAGCAGCAGGCAGCAGCGCGCGCGCGGCCTCGGCCTCGTCGCTTATACTTTTGGACCCGTGAGTAGCGGAGCTAGCTCTAGCTGGCTCTAGCTAGCCCTCAACTGTCACATGTCCCGAGGCTCGAGGCGTAATTTTTCACCGGCAGATAAAAATGCCGAGTGAGAGAAAGCGAGTGAGCGAAGAGAGAAGAGGAGGGAGAAGGACGTATACACCGTAATACATATAAATGCCATACAAATGTTGTAATATTAACCGTTATATATTCGAGTAAGTTCGCGGTGCTCGTGTAGCATCGAAAAGATTTCCGTATCGAACAATTTTTTTTCTCTCTATTTATTTTTCGTCGCAGAGGCTCGAAGTCGCGGAAAGCTGATGCAAAAAAAAATTCTTTTCTCCTCCACCGGGCGCGTGCATCATCGTCGTGCAACGCGGCATCAGCACATCTGCAGAGGCATTACTTTTCATTTATGTGCGCGCGCCTCTCATAAGGAGCTTTTAGGTGAATTCGATTCTCTCTCTCTCTCACTCGCACACAGAGTCGCACTCGTTGGCGGGGCCTTCTTTCACCCTCCCTGGCGCCTCTTCGATAAATCTTCCTCTTTCTCTCACTTTTTCCTCGTTCATTCTTTTTCGAGCTTCGGCTTTTTGCTTGCGAGCTGCGCCGCCAAACGCGCGCGTCGCTCTTGCTAGCTGACTCTCTCTCTTGCAAAAGAGACAGAGATAAAAAATAATCGCATTACCCGTTTACGGCCCGGCCTGCAAGTGGGAATTTACTGGCGTCTTTCTTGTCGCTGCTACTACTTTGTCTGTGTGTGTGTGTCTCTGTGTGCATGTGCGTTGAAAAGCGAGCAAGCCTCTCTCTTTCGATGATGGAGGATTGCGTCAGTCAGGAAAAAGAAATAAGTCTGTAATATTTTTTTCATACGTTAGAAATTACCAATTTTAAGCATCTTACGCGTAGCAGTACAAAAGGTAAACTATACACGCGATATTGATAGAAAGAAAAATATTAGGGATTCCGATTGTTATTACATCGGCAACACAGGATGGACGTATGAAATGAAAATCTCTCTCTTTCTCTGTCTCCTCCTGTACTTCTTATTTACTTGAACGGAAATTGAATCAGCCCGTTTAAACCCTCCCCCGTATTTTATTCCCTCTATCTCTCTATACATCGCAGCAGCAGCAGCAGCAGCAGCAGCAGCACCGATGAGCGAAATACAAGTCTTCCTTGTCATCCTAAATTCCCATAGAAATAAAATATTCAGTAGTGCAGCAGTGGCAGCGGCAGCCAACCCCGTAGTCGTCGTAGTGGAAAACGTTTCTCTCTCTAGGCTCTTATGTATGTAGGAAAAGCTGTTGAATCGAGTCTTGATTGTATTACAATTCATGACTTACTCTCTCTCACTCGGTGCGCGCGGCGCACAATACTCTATACTGCGCCCGTTGGAAACTCGTCGAATGGAAAAAAAACCAAATCGACCGTATCAAAGCAGCCAACGACCTCCTCCTCACTTCTCACTCCAGCCGCGCTCTGCACTGCTCCTCTTTAACGTCGAGTTACACTCGACTTACTTTTTTTTACTCCCTGCTGCTGCTCTTCTTGGATAGCTCTTCTCGGCATCGTCGCCGTGGTACCTATAGATGTATTCAGTGAGTGCACTATGCACGTCGATCCAAAAACGTAAAACGGTACGCCAGCGCGCGGTTTTACAACAATCGGACCTGCAGTGAAATTTACAATCCAACCGTGGCTGGCAATATTCTAACCGGAGTGCTCCATGATCTATTGTAGAGCAGCAGCAGCAGCTGCCGGCTCGGCTGAGCGCAGCGCAAATTGAACGTCATTACGGGGCCCTCTGTACTCTGACCCGCTGCTGCTGCTGCTGCTGCTGCTGCTGCTGCTGGATGTAATAACACGCACACAGTCGAATGTAAATTTCGACCGGAAACTCAGTTATAATCCCAAGTGCCGCTGCGAATGTACTTCGCCCATAAGACATTCGCGTGTATGCAGGATCTCGCCAAGTTCTCTCGTTTAATCGCGATTAATGTAAAATAAACTCTGAAACATTCGCGGCTCGACCACGTATTGCTATTTATATAGCGCCTCTCTTATTTTGTTTTGTCGACGGAGAGAGAGAAAGAGAGAGAGATTACATCGTTGCAGTATGATAGTTCGAATACGAACACATATAGATCTCGGATTGGTCCCCGTGTAGAAATCCTCAAAAACATATCGAGACGAGTTTTTGAACGACAAAAATTATTACATATCTGCTGTGTAAATCACGATTATAGTTTGACGTATACCATTATTTTGACTTTGCCGCTTGCAGGTTTACAGATGAATTTAGTCGCTATCTAGCGGTAGAGGCTGGATATACCTGCGATCGAATTTTCATAATTGTATTTATAAATTTCAATTGTATAGCAGTATAAAGGGAATATCTCAAATGAAAACGCATTTAAAATAGCAGTTATCCCAAAACTTTGCTTTGTACTACTTGTACAGTTTTTTTGACTTTACCACTTGCAGGTTTACAGATTAAGGTACTGGCCATCTAGTGGTAGAAGCTTAAAATAATATTGTCGTGTACTTAGATCAATTGAAAACTGGTCCAAATTTTTGTTTTACGAATTAAACACCCAATTTCCAATCATTTAAAATGCGCGCAATGCTTGTGTATAAACGTGATTGTCGGGAAGATTTCTAAAAGAGAACGAATTAGTGTTTATATAATTCAAAAAATTTTAAACGATCATTTTGAGCATTTCTACTGGAATCGGTATAAAAACTACAACACTTGTCTCGATCCACGCGTAAAGCATCGGCCTACAAACGCTTTAATGCTCTCATATCAGCTTCATATTCATACAGCCTCTCGAAAGGCTTGCTTGCTGCTCCGTTATAAATCGATGCGATGCAATTCATAATAATAATAATAAATATACACGCGCGAACGCGCGGGAATATTCTAATTTCGCGCGAACAGCGCCCCCGTCGTCGTTTGCGCGCTTCTTAACGCTATACGCGTATAACTTGCATATATTGTATTATTATGCAACTGATGCATATTTATACCATATAATATGTCTATATCGTCGCGCGGGGGTGCAACCGTGTACACTAATATACATGCAACTCGAGGTTTTGGAACTTACACTGCGGCAGCGAAAGCGGCAGAAGTAAGAGGCTTTAAAGGTTACGAGAGAGAGAGAGAGAGTACGTACAATAGTAAAGACACTATACTTTTCCCTCTTTTCTACTCTAGACCTGTCGTAAACCTCTTTTGGCATCGCGAGGATGTATTCCTCTTATTATCGCCACCTTTCATTGTATTATACGCGCGGCTCGATTATTTTTTTCGTCGCTTACCCTCTCCCGCGTACTCTCGACACATACTTTTATTCTTCGGCACACATACACATACTCCCACACACTCACGCGTGTAATCGGGAGACTATATACTTAATTAGTTTCGAATGTGGGCCATTCATTAGCGTCGCGCGCGCTCACCCTGGGCAAAGTCGCCCGAAAAGCGAGCGGGGGGAAAATTTATTATCGTCGATTTAGCCGTTTTCGGAGCCACCGCTGCACTACTACTACTACTCAGCTCTTTCGCGCGCAATATATAATTATATATATAGAGAGAGAGAAGGGCCGCCAGGGCGACTTATTCGCGATAAATCTGCAAATGGACCACCGCTACTGCAGCGTGTCTAGTTCTTCTCGTTCTTCCGTGGGCAAAATCCCATAAATATATATGGTACCTCTAAAATGAAACACTTAAATATTATTTCTCTCGTCTTTTATTATTACGTACGTACGCGTGTATTTATCTAGATCCCTCGAAATCCATATGCCGTTAGCCTTTAAATATAACGCATACATATACATATAATATTCGCGCGCGCGCGCGTAATGCCATACATACAAGCCCCGGGTATTATGGACTTGCAAATTTTCGCGATATTGCGTTTCCTCCGCATGGCCTACATGGTACTACTACGTACAGTGCGTGTATGGAGCGTACATTATGCTCTTATGAACTTACACACGGACTCGCAGCAGCAGCAACATCAGGCAAAGGCTGTTAACCAACCTTTCGTGAATGAGAAGTACGTATATACGAAATTGTCTTTCTCTCTCTCTTTCTCTCTCTGTGTTTCGGCGGACGGAAAAGAAAAAAAAAGAGAGCAACAACGAAAACTTGTTTCGCAAGTGTGTGGCACGATGATATATTATACCGAGAGCGCACTTGTATTTATGTATAATAATAAAGCTGACAATCCGATTAGTCGAGAGGAATATATAGCAGCGGCACGAGTGAGTGTATAATGTAAGTTGCGAAAACTATGTGATACGCGCTAGTTTTTCTTTTTGATGTTGTTGAATGTTTATATTATACCTCGCGGTATGTGGGGGTGGTCGCTTTGCCGAGATTTTGTCGAGATTTTTGTGTAATCAGAAATTACGATCGAAGAGATGATGAAGAAGATGAAATTTTGATTAAGCCATTTGTGAATTCGAGCCACAATAATTCCTAACTATCTTAAAATTGATAACAATTAAATTTAGACATTTAAAACAAAATTACCGCTCAAACTTCTCTCTCTCTCTCGCTACACAGCCATAGGCTTACACAGATGCTTTCTAATTTATATATCTGTATTATTATATAATATATACGTACATTTGAAGCCGGGCGCGGGCTCGAATTCTCGACATTCATTTCACAACATACAGCGTCAAAGCGAAACGCAAACTCTCAACGATCCTTAGCTCAACAATTAACACGCCGCTGCAGCAGCGGCAGCTAAAGCTCGGCCCCGAAATTCGCCTCCACTTCCCGAACCTCCTCCTACTCCCGCTAAAGCTCGAGCTCTCTATACATAAGACGTGCTCGAGTCGACAATAGTCACCTCTCTCTCTCTCTCGCTCTCTATCCTATCGTCGAATAATGAGAGCAGCGACTACTAGACTGCACGCGAAACTCCGCGTCTATATGTATATGTACGAACGCCGCCGATTCACAGCCATATAATTGCGGAATCTTGTCGGCTCTCGGCTGGATTCACCGTCTATATGTGTGCGTGTGTCTGTGTATGCGTATTATTTAGCTGTGTACGTGAACGAGTCCTCCTTCTTCTCGACGAGCCGCCGTCGTCCCGCATTGCAGTTGGCGAGCTCCTTCGCTCTATAATATATATAAGGCTTTCCACCTACATACATGTATGCAAGAGAGTGTATGTGTGTACGTAGATTGTCTTCTTAGATGATAATGATGATGACGCGATGATGCTGAGTAAGTCTCATTATTGAGATTATGCGCGTCAGGCGGCGGCTTCTTGAATTTCTAACTCTTCCTACCTTCGATGTATTATGCAGACGGCAACGACAGTTTGCGTCGTTTTCTGTTTCTTAACAAGAAGGCTATATAGAAAATATGATAGTTTCCACGAGCTCTCGCGTATGCATATTATACTCGCGAAATGATGATTACTCGGTGGATTTTCCGTTGTTTATTCAAGTTCAACAAAATTGCATCTTTTTATATAGAACTTAGGAATTAAGGTGGTATAAAAAAGGGGGAATTTTCAAAAAATATAGTTTGATAGTTGAATTTTTGATTTTAAGAAAAACATAAAATATTTACCACCCTCAAGATTTTTTAGTATTGGACTGAAACGTGGGACGTCAAAACATGTTCCCATAATTTAATTATTTTCAAATAGTGCCTATTGTCATTCATCTGATTTTTTATCTTTATCTCTTTTAAAAAAAAGATCTCAATTTTAGGGCTTATTCGATTTTAGGGCATAGAGACCTTTCGTTCGGATTCGAGTATATTCGCCCAGTACGCGTATTTGTTTATACATCATTCAATTGCAATATTTGATTCGACAGATATTTTATGACGTCGTCTGCTTTTATGAGCTTTGTTTCTGTCGTGACTGAATTGCACGGAAAAACTCGGCTACAGTGAATTTATTAATTTTAATTTTAAGCAAGAAATTGGTTAGTTGAGAGTAAAAAACTCAGAAATAATGTAAGTGACAGTAAAAATGCAGAAAAAAACAAAAACGCCACGCATCTCATCACATCTCTCTTTGTCTTACGCGATGTTACATATATTAGGACAAATACAAGGCTTGGGCATGCGGCTCGATATCGAGTCTTGACTCGTTTCGAGAATGTGGCGGTTGGCGCGAGGAGACGCGTATACTCGGCAGTGCCGCGTCTTATGTCGACTGTCGAGTCGTTCAGTTCAGTACACGTTACGACGCCGCAGCGTGAACAACGAAGAATCACATCGATAGCCTAGCCAGTGACTCGTGAAAAAATTGAAAACGATTTTTTATTCTAAATAATTCTATATTGTGTTTTTGTGCGAGGGCGTAAAATCATGTCCACGTCCAAGGTCGATTCCGATACAAGGTCCTTTCGCGAAAGCAATAAAAGCAAAGAAAGGAACGATAGCGACGACATGGATGTCCTTGACGAAGACAACGTGAAAAAATTGATAAATCTACGTAAAAATATGGATTGGCTGATCGAAACAGAAAGACATAAACTTCTCGATCAATTTTATCTTCTAATCATTAAGTGGGAGGGCCAACTTCCAAATCTTTCTGAAATTTTCCGGGCTGAAGAATTTGATTGGCTACTCGTGCAGGACGTGTATAATGAAACCCACCCCGGCGTAGTTACTCTCATCAACTTCGTCATTCGCACCGACTACGCAGATAAACCCGACTTGGATAAAGACGGCATACCAATTTTGCATCGTACCACGGCAGTGCATCTCGCTGCTAGAAGCTCCAGTTCTAAAGTACGCAATAACATTCCTAAACTTTTTGAAATATACAAGAACGTGAACTATATTGACGAGTCGGGTCTCACTCACTTTCACGTAGCCTGTAAGTACGGCTACAAAGACGTCGTCAAGAAATTCCTCGAGCTCGGGCAAGATCCCAATTGCCTCGAGCAAAAATTCGTTGATCCGCCGCTGCACTTGGCTCTGAAGCACCAACATAAGGATGTGATCGAATTGCTTCTACGAAGTGGCGCTGACGCCAATATGGCCAACAAAGACGGACTGACACCTCTGCACGTTATGTGCAAGGTAGGTGTGTCTGAGGAGCTATTCTTTAAGGTCAACGACGAGCTCAAGAAGCCGGTGCAAGTCAATGCTCGGGACAAGTTGGGCCGGACACCATTACATTTTGCTTGTTACGAAACAGTGGCTGCAAGACTGCTGAAATCTGGCGCCGATCCGACTTTGGCCGACGAGGACGGATCGACACCTCTGCACACTATTTGCAAGAAAGGCGAAAACGACCTCTTAGTGAAGGCACTCTTAAATGCAGAAGCATATTTCAATCGCTCAGTGGTCGATGCCCGGGACAAGTTGGGCCGGACACCTTTGCAATGGGCCGTAGCGAATCTCTTGTCTGATGCCGTCGACGTACTGTTAGATCATGGCGCCAATTTGTCTAATTTCGTTTTCCCCACCGAGGATTACTTCGCCGAAATATATACGTTCGAATGTACACTTCAGATGGTTGTGTTCCCTGCTATGTACATCATCGGGTCCCTGGAGAGCAAAGGATATCGACTGGACCAAACCTCTGCCCTGATGATCATGAAATTATTTGCCAAGCATGGATTGATCGATGATTCAGTGGATATTAACGAATGTCTGCGTAGCGATGAAGAATTTTTGAGCATTGCAAAAGAGCAGTTAGTGAGTCCGAGAATGTCGCTCTACGATTTTCTTCAGCTGCCTCCAGAGGAGGCTGAGAAACTATTTACAGTTAAGCACTACAAGGAGTTCACATCTGAAATCTCGCACATACACAACAGGTCTCACAAGGCATATATCAAGTACCTGTGTGAAACAATAACAAGAAGATTTTTCCTGCGATGGGCTCTGGAATTGTTCTCAAAGAAAAACTCGTGGCTGTCCAAGGGCTACTGTGAAATGTTCATTGGGCAACTAAAGATCAAGGCTTTATTGGACATTTGTATGGAGGCCACAAATGAAAGCACACAACAGCTAGATTCTGTGCGCACAGAGTTCATAAAGAAATACTATAACAGAAATTTGAGTTTATCATATTCTTTTATTAGTTACTGCAAAGCATTCATAAGATATTTTGAACTTAAATACAATAACTAAAATTGTTATGCATTTGACTTGTGATTTTTTTTCTAGCTATCTTTCCATCTCTGTTTTTATCAGTAATAAATGTTAAAATTCAAATTTATGCGAAAAAAATACAAAATATGATTTTAGTTAACATTTCACACTTTTCTAAAGATCAAGTATAATTTTATGTTTGAAAACGATACTAAATTTATTTCAAGTAGTATGTAACATATTTTAATAATGTTCAAAACTTGTAGATTGATTGTAGAAAAAAAAACATATCTTCACAAAAGCAAGCTAAATGTGTGTAAAAATTCTTGTACCCTATATTATCAATCAAATAACCTTAAAAGTTAATAATTTTTTAGAATAATTGATCAAGAAGATATATTTGCAACAAAATATTCCTATTTTTTTCTTCGTACATCTGAAATTATGTTTACCTAAATCATGAATGTGGATCCAGTAAGTCTGTATGCAAATAATAACGCTTTACCCTACTGACACTTGTTGCATTTCTCTCACACGTTGCAGTTGTCATGGAGAGATTTAACCTGGTTGGGTTGAACGCATAATTTTTCCTAATTGAGTTCGTAACACTATATAGACATTTTCAGTCGCAATTTACGATCAGATAGATATTTTTGAGTGCATCATAGTCTCCCAGTAAAAGAACTACGAAATTTTCTATATGACTACTGGCGAAACAACAAAAGACCAATTCAATTAAATTGCTTGCACTTTGATTTACTTTTTGAAACTGCGTGATACAAAATTGATATATTCACTTGCACAAGCTCATTTTCATTTATTAACTTATTCGTGTTTGAGAAAATTATGTGAATTATTAAGCATCAGACATAAGATCACGTAATAAAGAATCAACGATTCAAAAATAAAAAATAAAAAAACGGAAATATATTATTCAGCAACCAAAAAATACGGACAGCGCATTATAAAACGTCACATCTCGCGGTTTCAACTTATTCCAAGATTGTGACGGTTATGCAGACGGCGCATAGTCGGGACTTGGCAGTCTCGAGCGGCGTCGTCGTTCAGTAAGTACACGTTACGACGCCGCAGCGTAAACAACGTATCATTGACTGCAGCCAGTGATTCTCGTGAAAAATACTAGTATTTGCATTTGCATGAATTAAAAAGCGATTGGGTTGATGTGAGTGTGTAGAAAGATGGACGACATTACGGATACAATGGATTATTTGAAAAAATTAATAACTTTGCGAGAAGAGATCAATTGGGAGATCGAAGATGAGCGACGCGAACTGCTCGACCAACTTGAATTGTTACTCAGAAATTGGAAGGGCCAACTTGCAGAACTTCGACCCTTTTTTCGTCCCGAAGAGATCGATGGGCTTCTCACGCGGCTTGTATTTAACGAAATTTACTCTACCGAAGTTCCACTTATCGATTTGGTAATTCGCACAGGCTACAAAGACTCGCCCAAGGTAGACGAAGACAGCGAGCCATATTTGCTTCGTACCACACCGGTGCATCTCGCCGCCAGACGATGCAGTTTCAAAATGCAATTCATCATCCCAAAACTGTTTCAAATATACGACAGATTCGACGTGAGTTACATCGACCAGGCCGGCCTCACGCATTTTCATGTGGCCTGCCAGTACGGCTGTGAAGACATCGTCGGAAAATTCATCGAGCTCGGGCGGGACGTCGATTGCCTCGAGCATAGATCAGGTGAGAGCGCGGTGGATTCACCGCTGCACTTGGCTCTTGCTAACGGTCACAAGAACGTTGCCGAAATGCTGCTGAGAAAAGGCGCCAATTGCAATAACGAAGATAATCTAGGTTTGGCAGAAACGTTTTTCAAGATCAGCACAGATATCCATCAGCCGATACAAATCAATGTCCGAGACTCGAAGGGTCGTACACCGCTGCACTTAGCTACGAAGCACGAAAACTTAGATATGATCGGATTGTTGCTGAGAAACGGCGCGGATCCGAATGCAGCCGATATGGAAGGAATAGTTCCTCTGCACATCATTTGCAAGAGACACGACGACGATAACTTGGGTGAGAGATTCTTCAAGATCAGCAACGATATCCAGAAGACGGTTCAAGTCGACGCGATGGACAAGTTGGGTCGGACACCTCTGCAATGGGCCGTTGCGAGTCTCTTGCCGGATCTGGTCAATACCCTGTTGATTCGGAGTGCCGATGTTTCTAGCTTCGTTTTTCCGACTGAGGATTATTTCGGTGAAAGTTACACACTCGAATGGTCACTCAAGATGATTGTTTTCTCCACAATGTCTATCGTCAAGTCCCTAGAAAGCAAAGGATATGAAGTGGACCAAACGGCCGCACTGACTATCATGAAAATATTAGCCAAGTACGGATTAATTGATGAGTCAGTGAATCTTGATGAATGTTTGCGTACCGACCAAGAGTTCGTGAGGATTGCTAAATGGCAGATGGTGAAGCCACGTCTGTCGCTCTACGATTTTCTTCAGCTGCCATCCGAAGAGGCAGAGAAATTATTTGCGATGAAGGACTACAAGGAGTTTATATCTGAAATTTCGCAACTTTGCACTGATTCTCACCGGGCGTTCACTACACACCTGTGTGAGATAGTAACAGGGAGATTTTTCAGAGACTGGGCTCTGAAATTGTTCTCAAAGAAGAGCTCTTGGCTTTCCAAGCACTACTGTGAAATTTTCATCGGGCAACAGAAGATCAAGGGTTTATGGAACATCTGTATGGAAGCCACAAATGAAAGCACTGAATGGCTAAATTCTGTACGTACAGATTACATAAAAAAACAATATATTAGGGATTGAATTTGTAAGTTAAGTACAAAACATAATTCAAGTCATAGAAGAAATAAAGATATCTTCATTATTATACACCAAACGTACGTAGAAATTGATTGATCTGGTTCATAATTTTCTAATAATCAATTAATTTATTTTGATACAAACTCTATTTTTTTATTTATTCATGAACTACATCTCATGCTTGACGTGCATAGTTTTATTGAATGTCGAAATTTGACATTTATAATGTTTAAAAATTTATCACTAGTAGTATATTTTTCAATTTAATTCAAAACTGAATTTTTTTGTAGTCAAAATCTTTTTTAGTACACCCTGAACACATATAGTGACTTATTGACCTTATTATCAACTTAATTATATAATAAATTAAGAATGTATTACTTAATTACTTCTTAAATATAAATCTAGTTTTATGTATACTATTACTTACATTCAGACTCTCTAGATGTACATCATACCAAAGAATATAGATACTTACAAATAGAAGTCCAAAGCCCTATGCTGAATTGACGCCGACTTTTTAGTTCTGTTACCCAAGAGGTTGGTGGCGCAAGTGTCGGAAATTTTAAAATAAATTAAAAAAAGTCTGGCTGGACCGGGATTTGAACC
>CACVKI010142739.1:0-10938 GCA_902732785.1 Trichogramma evanescens | reverse complement strand
ACACACACACACACACACACACACACACACACACACACACACACACACAGAGCAGAAGCCACTATACAACGTAAGAGGCCTATAGTGTGTGTGCCGCGGCACGGCGCATTGGGCCCACCGTATTATATTCGACTTTTTCGCCGCAGCGCACAGTCTTTACTGTGTGCACGTAAAAACACATTTACTACTACGTACTCTACTCCCACCTCGAGCTCTTTTACACTCGTTTTCTCTCTCTCTCTCTCTATCCGCGCGTATACATATACGTTTTGTTCGGCCCTTTTCCTTTGCGGTAATACACGCGCGCGCGCGCGCGCGGCCGTTTCGGTTCTGCAATTCTCGCTCTCACACGGTTATAGTGCGCACTGCACAGTACAGGACCGCGTGCATGCGCCGCGATGCGCGTAGACTCGCAAAAATTTTTGTGTATAAGCAACCAACTGCAGCACGAACAAGGAACTCCTCGCGCGCGCCTCGGTCTTAATACCAATTCGCAGCAACATTATATCGTGGCTATTCTCGCGCTGCTGCTGCTGCACGCCTGTCAGGGTACACACGTACACACGTACTGTATGCGAAAGAGAGCTTCATTTCGAATTCTTTTGTGCGGTTTTTCTAGGGACGCGACGACGACGACTCGCCAACGATCGCTGCAATATGTTCTCGCTTAAACGTTTTATTGGCGTATAATTTGAGCGCGTTTGTACTTTGAAGAAGAGAGACAATATGCGTGCTGTAGTATAACATGGGACCGGGCGCTGCGCGCAGCTCTCGATTGCGCGCCCCGAACAATTATCCTTCCCCCGGAATTAGTCTCCTCCTAGAAATTTAATATTACCATTGTCTAAACCAAAAGCGCTCACGAAAATTACTCGAATTAATACTTGACTTGCTCGCGCGATTGTTTGTATAGCTCTAAATAAACAAGTTCAAAAATAACGTGTGGAAGATACGTATTCATCGAGGCCTATGCAGATTCGCAGTAGTAAATCTGGTTGAATATGATATTGTATCGTTTAAATTTTTATCGGTGAAGCTACTTGTTGTGCATACTTATTTCGAATTTTTCCAAATAAACTCAACACAACTGAATGAGTTCATTGAACTAATGTTCGTTTTAGTAAATTGTCAAAAAAAATGCTTGAAGTCAGTGCAAATTTAATGCAAAATCAGACATTAAAAGTAAAATAATCAATGCTGAATTTTATTCAAGGTACTTTTGCATGTGGTCTTAGTTAATTACTATATAGACTTTTTTTTAATCGCATACATTATTTTTATTGAAAAAAAATGAACAAGAAAGGTTTAACTCTGTACTTACATTTAAAAATTTTGATTGAAATTGTCCAAAAAATGTAAGAAAATTCAATCATAATTAAAACCAGAATCTACCACTAGATGGCGAGTACCTTTATCTGAGAATCTGCAAGTGACAAAGTTAAAATGAATGTATAAGTCAAATCACGATTTTTTTCTGAACAAGAACAGTAAGATAAAAATTTAATTATTTAAAAAAATGTAGACCACTTTAAATACGATAATAAGATTTCAAGCCTCTACTACTAGATGGCGAGTACTTTTATCTGTAAATATACAAGTGGCAAAGTCAAAATAATGTTATAATTCAAATCACGGTTTTGAAAGGTTCATGTTTGAATTTTCGTATTCTGAATTTCTGTTCTATCATTTATTTTATTGGCTTTTGTTCATAAATTTCTATTGAGTAATTGCTCTGCAGTCATTCATTTTAATTAAAGAATTATGGTCTATACGAGCTGAAAATAGATTCGCCGTTTAAAATTACTCTCTGCCGTGTTATCTATTGTAATCAATCTAACCATTGAATTTTACTACGTCGATAATATCAGGCGTGAATAGAGGCCAGAGCTAGAAACTAGAACGAGCACACCTACGTGCGACCAGTCCGCAGAGCCAAATAATAAATAATTCGAACTCTACGAAGTTTTGGACAGCCTCGTACTGTTTGTTTATCTGCATTTACAGATATTCTTATATAAAAGTTAAAGGGCCCAAGTCAGATCGATCATTTTCTCTTATTTCGAAATTTTGACAACGCTTATTATATATTTTATCATCCGTATTTGAAATAAATATTTTTTCATTCTCGGTAATCGATATAGAATGTGCGTATACAGGCCCGGGCATGACTATCAAAATGAGGACGTGGAAAAAATCCACGCAGTTGAGAAAAATTGCAAAGATGCGGGCTGCAAAGAATCTTTTTTCTCGTATGCGTTATAGGTAAACGGCACTCGTGGTCGTGGGTCATTGAATTTATATAAAAAAAAAGAAAATAAAAGAAGGAAAAAGCTTCGTCGTACGCATATACATAACAAAAAGTGTCAAAGGAACGGTAAAAAAAGCGAGTGTGTGCAATTCGAGAAGGACGCCACAAAATCATACTCGTACACATATAGCGCTCGTATAAAAAAGGTAGAATGAATATTAAGAAGCCTGTCTTGCAAAGTACCACATAGCGTTTTTAGAGGGACAGAGCGCTTGGAAAGAGTGTGGTTGGGGGAGGAGGCGGGGGAAAAGGGGGAGGGGGGCGAGAGATGTATTCTAAAGAATCGTGATTACTGGTCTGTCATATTTCATTTCACCTCCGGCATGCAATTTTTGTTTGTTCTTCTTTTTTCTTTATCGCACTTGGGTTCTCTCTCTCTCTCTCTCTCTCTCCTGTATTCACTTTGCAATTGCGTATAGTGGCATACGTATAAACGCGGCGCATAATTCATCATACCCGAGGCTTTCGCGGGAATTTACCTTTTTCACGCGTATATAGATATCACACGCACGCATGTTTATATGCGTACACGTATAGTTGCCAAAAAGCCTTTAAAAAGAGAGAGAAAGAGACATGATCGGTATACACACTTTAGAGGGAGGGGAGCTGCTGCATATTTAGGCATTTTAAAATTGTGGATTTTTATGTATATAGAGATCAGAGAAAGAGCTGAGTATTTTTGTGTCGCGCACGCAGCAGCTCGAGCTCGTGAAAAGTTGCCATTGACGCTGCTTTCATAAATCCCAATCGGCACCGCGGCTGCTGCTGCTGCTTCGTGGCGGTTGCACGGATTTTTATATTTACTGCACTGGAATTCCTCCTTTTCTTCTTTCTATATACCCGCGCGTGATATGCTATATAAACGGGCTTGCAGGCACCGAGAGCTCCGGAGAGCGAACGCAACGTCTGTCTGTCTGGGGCTTTCTGCACTCGATTTTTCATCTCTCCCCCCGTCGTTCCTTTTTTTTTTTTTTTTGGCTTTTTTCAATGCGGAACTAAACGTGATGTGTGCCACTGGCATTGGCCACGGCCGTTGGACCGTATTATAGCTCGGCGTACAGTGTCGTTGCATGGGCTGCTGCTGCACTGAGCTCGCATTTCATTGGCAGGTATGCGCTCGTGGAATTTATGCCTCGCTTGCGCTGCTCGTCTCTTTCGTACGTATATGGTCCTATATATAGTAGAGCTCGCGGAGGAGCTGCCGAATCAGGAGCAGCAGCTCACGTTCAAGACGTCGTCGTCGTCGTCGTCGCTTCTTTTTCGGCACGCGGCGCAATCACACGCCGCTGCTGCGGATGCGATTGTGTATTTCCTCTCGTCGCGTCGAAAGGTTTTACGTCACGTCAAGGAGTCATTGTGTCTGTGTACCGACTCGCCCCGTTGCTGTCACAGTATGATACAAAGCTCTTATTATGCGGTGCGATTAGCTCGGCTTTGTCTCCACGCTACACACACGAGGCTTTAAAAAATCAAATAGCATCGAATAATATCGAGTATGTAACATTCGAAAAATATTCGATAATTTATTTTTATTTTTATTATTGCTGAGTCCCGACGTTGCTCGCACTCTTGTTTTGCCGTGATCAGCATATTATACGCGAATGTTAATTGATATACTTAATAATCGCGCGTCGATGGTTTCGGATCGCGCGACCTTGTTGTGTGGTAGCGCTGCTGCTTAGAGAGACTCTATTTATACAATAATATTTATATCGATTCCTAGAAAAAGCCAAGCGAGACACATTTACTAGGAATCAATTTATTCGCAACGTCCTCCAATGGGCTGCCGAGACATTAGCGATAAAATTCCTATTTAAATTTTGATAAACGCAACGCGATACGCGCCGAGTTCAATAAAGCAAATCATTATATAAAGCCGTAATATACGCGTGTAATTTAAGACACGCACGTTGTTGTTTGTGATCCGTAGGCGAGTTTTGCGCTTTTTTTCGCGCGCGCCTTTGTGTATGTAGAATTTGTGCAGGCTTCGAAGAGAGCAGCAACGAGCGGCGCAGTAAAAAAAGAGTACTACACAAAATAATAATCTCGCCTTTTGAGTTTGGAATGTTTTAGCCCGGCGTGTTATGCGGTGCGGCGGAGTGCCACACACACATACGCACAAACAATATCCTTCGTTTGCGCTCGCGCGCAATACATAACATGCGTTCGTTATTTCGTACACACAAATAAACAGTTATATTCGCGCAACACAAGTGTGAGCGTGTACACTAACACACATACAAACTTGTACCTGCGGATTCTTGTTTTGACATTTTAGAAATCACGCGTACAGCACACTAAAAAGTGAAACTCGCCGTGTACAGTCGAGCTTTGCATGCGCTGTACTAGATATTGCGTTTCCATTTTTAACGAAGGTGGAACCTATCGTGTATATATACGTATGCATGTGATCTAGCTGCCTTCCGTCAAACTTTTGCGCGAATTTGTTATACATATTTTTTCGTTCGCAAAGCAGACACGGTTCGATTCGATTTTTCATTGCGTACTACATATCAGCTACCTCTATCTCTCACTCTCTCTCTCGTGTGCTTGGCAAGCGCGCGAAAGCTCATTTAAATTGCGTATGCGAGCGAGTTTGCTCTCCTCGATCGCGCATACGTCATATAGATATATATATTTGAATAATATATCCGTTTCAGACGACGATTCGGTGCACTCACTGCTGCTGCTCGTGTATATATGTTGTAACTGCAATGAGAGATGTTAATTGAGCAAGTCACTTGAGTTTCCAGTCTCACATCTATCTGCAGCGGCGGCGTCGGGGTATTATAACGTACATACACACACACACGTATGTATTATATAGCCACAGCCGCGGCGTGTCGAGCTCGCATGTGCAGCTGACGGTTGAATTTGCCTCAATGTCCCACTTACGCGTGTCACGAGCCTCGATGTGCTCTCTCTCTGTCTGTCGGATTCAGCAGTCGACGATTTAAACGCGTTGCTCTCGTCGTCGTCGTACGACGAAGGCAAAAGAGAAGAGGAGGAGGTGGAGGAGAGAACAGAATTGGGGGGAGGGAGTAATTCCATCTTATTGCATTCGCGGCATATTGGGCAACTTAAGGTATTCTAATTACACTTACACGAGTGCTGCAGTACAGCTGTGCCGTCGCGGCGGCAGTGGCACTGACTTGTATATGTGTATGTGTATTATAATAATTCCGATGCGCCTCGACGCGCTCGACTGCCGTATACTGCAATTTGTTCGAGGTGCACTCGGGCACGGAATCGCTGCTGCTGCTGCTGCCGCTGCATGCCTATATAAACTGCTCAGTGCACTGTGCACTGTGTGTCGCGATTGATGCCAAGCTGTAATGGAATATTTTATAGGTCACACACACACACACACACACACACACTGCACACACACATACCCTTTACACGTCGTCTTTCCTTGACCTAATCAATCAGAAGCTCGTCGCGGAGCTCGCGCGCGCAAAGGAAATGAAAAGAATATCCTATGCGCTGCGCCGCTGATTAAACGTTTTCTTCGTTTATTTCGGCGTTTGAATTTGGCACACAGTCGGTGCTGCTACTGCTGCTGCTGCTGCTGCTGCTGCACACGATGATCATTTTCTTTTTTTTTCATTTTCTTTTTTTTTTATTCGAAAAAAATGTCGCAGTTCTCGACGTGTCAGCCGGCTGCTGGTGCTACACGCGGCACAGATTCCGGGGATGAATGCATTCCTATAGTTAGTCCGTGACACGAAATCCATATAAATAGAACAATTTTTTAGTCGATTCCGTAATTTTGGATATAAATGCTCGCGCGCACACACACACATACGAGTCAAATATTTGGGAGAAAGACTATTTGTACTTTTAGACAACGGGATATTTTTTCGTTCTAGTTTTCTCGCGAACGGTACTAACCACTTTCGCTGCGGAATACCGCTGCTTTATACACGTTAGATAATTTTTTGTTGTTTCTTGTCTACTTTGTTGCGCGCGGATAGGCTTGACCAAAATTTTAGCCTCGCAGCCTAAAAATGTTACAACGGCGCTTGTATCTTTTGGCCGTTTTACTGTTAGAAGGGTACCGTTAAGCAAATTTCTCTTTTACCTTCATCATCATCTTCTTCCTCTCCGCGTATACGTCTCTCGGCGAATCCCTCCCATCGTCATCCTCATCATCATCATCCTTGTCCGAGTAATATAATTTCAGCGGAATAATATTTTGGTGTACTCGTCGGGGAGCTATGAAAATTCGAAAGGAATAATGAGGCTAGCAAATCAATGTAATCACGAGTCTGGCGTCTATACAACCTGCGATCATCGACAAAGATTGAGTGACGTGAATTTTCAAAAGGTTTCTAGAGCAGTTTTTTTGATTCGTACTATGTTTCTATGACTTATTTTTCATCTATTAGACTTCAAAATCTATTTTTCATATTCTTTAGTGATATGAAATAAAATTTATAATCAATAAAATCTATATTATATCTACGAGCATTGATTTTCATTATTGATGTTGGTAGCATTATCTTGGTATTGCTTACATGAACCGAAATATTAGACTCAAACTAAATGACGTGGAAATGACTATTTAACTTTATCGTATTTAAAATATGACTATTTAAATTTATCGTATTTAAACATTTCAAATACGATTATGCTACTTTAAGCCTCCGCCACTAGATGGCTAGTACCTTCATGGGTAAATCTGCAAGTGGCAAAGTACACATCACTGTACAAGTCAAAAAACGGTTTTGGAAAAATCAAATCTTGGTATTTGTATGAGTATTAGGCATTTTTGCCGTACAAGTTTGACCGCAAGATGGCATTAGCACCGTGGGTACAGTCATGCGCACGGCCCGTTTTACGTTTACTGCTATATAACATCCACAAAGTAGCACGAAGTTTAAAATGTCATGTGAAAGTAAGGAATCAATATATGGTAAATTAACGATTGTTCAGTTAAAAAAGTTGTTATTTCAAAGAGGTGCTCTAAGGACTGGGCGGAAAGAAGAACTCATTAAAAGGTAACGCATACTCTCGTGAAGAGGTTATATTCAATAACTGCAATACGTGTTAGTAATAAACAAATTATGTCATGCATCTTTGCAGATTGATTTTTTATGAGAAGAACGATGATTTTGGCTATGAAGCAGTACCCAATGATGAAAAACTTATTACGCCAGATGTAAAACTGTATAAAGATATAAATTCTTCTACTTGTTTACCTGAATTCACTCAGAGTCATTTAGACGTCTTTTTAAACGATTACGACATTCCATTTGAAAAGCCAAACAATTTATATCAAAATGGATTTCTTCTATACATACGATTTTGTGAAAAAGGTAGAATTCATGTTTGTTATTATTATATTTACATATACATTAATAGTAAGTCTCAATTGACAAATAGCTGAGTATATTGTATTTTTTTACAGATAATCAATATTTTTTGAAATCTTGTACAAAAGCTGAGTTCAGAAAACATGTGACCTATACATCTGATGTAAAATTATGCAGTGACGGAGAGGTAGAGGGAAGTTCATGTGATTGTCCAGTTGGCCAAAATAATTTGGCACACTGCAAACACGTTGTCATAACGTTAATTGCTTTACTCAGCTGGAAGACAAATAAATCTGCTATTTTAGCAACAACCTGCACAGAGAATTTACAAACATTCCATAAACCAAAGAGAAAGTATTCTGGATCTCCTGTCAAGAGTGAAAAGTTTAAAAAAACGTTAAAAGTCAATAAACAAAACAAGTATAAAAAAAATTTAGAAGCAGATTATAGTGATGATTTTAAAATATTTTATAAAAACTATTTTCACAATGTTGTGGTAGCAGGAAGCTTTCAAAATAATATGACCATAAAACAAATAACCACCCCAGCAAATCCATATGCAGTGGAATGGGACCATGGTTATTATACAAGTGAATCTAATGAGTACAAAATACTGAAATCGCTAGGACTAGTTGACTTATCAGAAGAAATGGCTCAAGAAATAGAATTCAACACAATAAATCAAAGTAACAGTCAAGCATGGTCCAAAGCACGCTCTGTCAGATTGACAGCTAGTTTATTTCATTCTTGCTGCATGCAATTAGAAACTGAAGGAGCTCCTTCTTTAGTTAATAGAATTCTAAATCCAGTCAAATTAAAGTCAAAAGCCACAAATCATGGGATAATCTATGAAGAGAAGGCTGTAAAAAAGTTTAATCAACTACATCACAATAAATTAGATATAAAAACATGTGGCCTATTTGTACCTACTGAGCGACCTTACCTTGGAGCGACACCAGATCGTTTATTAGCCCAGCATTCAATAATAGAAGTGAAATGTCCATATTCCATTCGCCGTTGTAAGATTAATGAAGAAACTTTATCATATATTGAAAAAGACTGTGATGGAAATTTAGTATTAAAACAGAACCATCCCTATTATTATCAAATTCAGGGACAGTTATATGTAACCAAGAGAAAATTCTGTGATTTTCTAGTTTATACTTTTAATGATTTTATTAGAATAAGTATAGAAAGAGATGATAGCTTTATAGAAAATATGTTGCAAAAATTAGATCTATTTTATGAAAGGCATTTAAAACCTGCAATCATAGAAAAGTACTTGTTTAAGAATTACAAGGCTGTGTTTTAAATTATTAACCAAAGTTAAAATATTTTTATATTTGTATTCGCACTTAAGGCAAAGTTATATTTTTTCAATGTTCCTATTCATGTATGTTAATTATAAGGAGTTTCTAGTTCACTTCTAGTTCAAATGTTTTGAATAAAGTTAATGTTCACATAAAAGTCACTTTGTATTGAATACATTTATTTTAAAATTATTTAGAATTGTCTTTGAATTACATATTTCCTCATTTAACAATAATTACATAATATTATCTTTAAAGTTTGACAACATTGCACAAACACCAATTATTTCTGAGGATAAAGGCAACAGGTCTCTTGTCATTTTCTCTCTAAGAATTGTGAAGGTTTTCATTAAACCTATTAATCTCTCAATGTGAACTCGATGCCTGGATAGTTTTCTGTCTTTCATGATAACTTTATGTGGCAAAGACCCTTTGACCATTGGTGTAGGTGTGCTAACCTTCACATCATAAGGAGCAAACAGATCTTGAACCAATATCCCCTTATCAGCTAGAATTTCATCACCTGGTTCGCATTTTGAATATAAATCACTCCTTTCAATGATTTGCCTGTCACTGGTTGAACCACCGTAAACTGGAGAAGTATAAGATATTAATCCACCAGGTGTTGTCCCAACCATGACTTTCAGCGTGTTGGCATTTTTGTATGTGCTGAACGTTGCCTGCTTCAATATAGGGTTCCTTGGTGCCTCTATTCTTATCTCTGTTGCATCAAGTGTAACTCGAGTCTTAGGAAAGTGTCTCTTGAAAGTATGTGGCATGTAAAAGTCTATAAGTTGACGACTTGGCCACACATCAATAATAGACCATGTCTTTGCCATTACTGTGATCCACGTAGAAAAGATTTCTGCTACAGTGCAGTTATCTGTACTGAAATGTTCTGCCAGTTCCAAAAAACATGTTGCTCTTCTTAACTTCCAAAGAGTTATGAATAATTGATTTTTTATTTTGATATGCTTTTTTTCTTCAATTTTTTCAAACTTAAACATGACTGGCGCCAATGAATGAAAAACTGTCATGAACTGTTTATAATCTAATCCAGTGAAATGTTTTAATTGTTGAGGCTTGTTTTTATAATCTTCTATGTTGTACTTAGAAAAATTTGTTTGTATCATGACTGATTTCCTTGGTTCATCTTGAATGCACACATCATTATTGTTAGCGCAGTCTCTGTGCTGTGCTTGCTCTTCCTCATAAGCAATTTCCTCTTCGTGCCACTGTAAATATACATCTTGATTAGACATATTTTCTTCTCCATTTTGTTGTGAATCTACTTTTTCATCTGCTTCAATTAATTCCACACAGCACTCGCTTTCATTTTCCACTATTGGGGAGTCACTTTGCACAACATCGACACTTTGTCCATTTGTTTCTTGGATATCACCTGGTGATTCTTGCCAAGAAAATACAGTTGGCACCGTACCGGTTTTTATACGTGTTTGTTTCATTTGATAGCCACCTGTTAAAATAAATGTTAAACTGTCATTAAAATCATTCTCATTAGTAAATTTTAAATTTAAATATCTTTTGTAATTAAATATTATTTTACTTTAAATAGTTCTAGTTTTTAACAATAATACTGCTTACCTACGATACTTTCGGTGTAAATATCTTTGCTTGTAAAATGTTCAACGCATAACCCATCACAAGGTCTTGGAATGAAATTGGGCCTTCTGATTGCCGATAACCACTTTTTCCTCAATTCCTTTCCTTTCGGAAATTTGAATTTCTTTTGACCTTTGCAATTTTCTACACTGCACTTCATCGTTGTTAATAAAATAATTACTATACAATAATTGACAGGTACAGTCAATTATTGTATAGTAATAGCAGTTAATAGCAGACTGCAGTGAAGTAGTAGATAGCAGTAGACTTATGAGTTATGACGGCTGTACTATAACGTGCGCATTAGCGTAGTGCGCACATTGTACCCACGCCACTGCTGCCTCTTGCGGTCAAACTTATACGGCAAAAATGCCTAATA
>CACVKI010142738.1:0-107659 GCA_902732785.1 Trichogramma evanescens | reverse complement strand
AAAAAAAGTATGTATTTATCAAAAAACAATAATGCTTGAGGGCAAAGGGTTTCAGCGCGTCGGACCATCTCATTGCGCTAGCCCTTTCGTCGGACAAGATATTTTTCATAGATAATTTGAAATGGAAAGGCCAAAATTATCAAAAATAACTATATATTTATCAAGAAAGAAAATTGTTTGTATCTGGCATGTTTTGCGCATGCGCCATTGAAAACGCAGCGGAACCAAAACTCCGTATAAGAGATTCGTGTCGGACTGAACGAAACGAAGCCGTTCCCGAAGTTACCGACATGTATTAATCACTTAACGAAATCGGCGCTGTCCCGTGGACTATATCTAATTCCGCACGACGCTCGCGCGCGCTTAGTAGTGTATATAGCGGCGGCGGCCTAGCTGTCATTACTATATATTACATAAAGCGAGTCAGTAAGTCAGGGTCTAGGCTAAGAGTCGGTGCCCGCAGCAGCAGCAGCAGCACGTAGTAGTATTATATAGTCACAGCTCTAACACTAGTTCGCACGCACATTTCTCTCTATCGCGTACTATGTTTGCGATTACTCATACTCATATAATAGGCATGTTATAATAAGCGGCTACTTTGCTACTAATACCATTCATCATTAGGTGTTACTACTACTATAACTAGAACGACGAGACGCGACAATTTACCAATTCATTTCTTTTGCTTCTTTTTTTCAAGATACAACATGTCGTGTCTTGATCGGTTCGTCGTGTCGTTTCTTTGTTCCGATAACGCGAGCGATAGATCTAATTTTAGATGTATAATTTGCTACTCGCGGGCGCTTTACGCATTGCGCACGCACGAATGAACTCGTCGGCACCGAATTTTTTAGCCATTGTTCGTCGCTTTTCTCGTTTCTCGCGTTTATAATAATTTTTGCGTCGAGTGTACATTGATATTACACGAGCTGTTGCAGGAGAGAATCTGCGCGATACGCAACAGGATACTTTATTTTGGCGTGCGTGCATATATCCGTAGTCATTTTAAAATAACCGAACTCTGACCGTTTATCTATTGCACTCGCGTGTAAACAAAACACAAACGTTTTGCGTGCGCGATAAGCTTCGCGCATCGCACAGAAAACAATTGAAATAAAAATCGTGACTGATGCCCCGAGGCTCCCTAATATTTTTCGATGCGTTAAAAAATCATCGACTCGCGATATTGACACGAGTGTTGCGAATTATACGTATACTACGCGTGATGGATAGTATGGTAGTACACTACCACACACATAACAGGTATACATAGACGCGCGCGCGCGGAACAAAGAGCAAAAAAAAAAGTGAGAATTTCTCGGGGCTTTTCGGAGCAGCAGCAGCGAGAGAGAAAAAAGTTTCACTCACTCTCCATTTCGCTAGCCCACTGCACATAGCATATAGGTATACACACACAATATATAGTGCTACTTTTACCGTCTGCAGTGATTCCGTGTGCTTTTTTTTGCGCGCTTTTTCCTCTCTCGTCTATATACACGTCTGCGCGTCTCTGTGCTCACGCTCGCTCGCACGAATGTGTGTTGGTGCTAGATGGCTCGATTTGCGCAGTTCTCTGCTGCTGCTGCTGCTGCTATGTATATAAAGCTCGAGGTGTATATATGCACGCTCGTGACCACGAAAGCGTTTCTCTCTCGCTCTCTCTTCCTCTTTTTACCCTCGTGTGTGTGCTGCTGGAAAAGCGCTGACGAGAAGCTTTACGCGCTCACACATACATACATGTATACTCACGTGTGTGCTGTGCTGACGTTATGTCCGTGAGCACCTGCTCTCTTTTGTGTGTGGGTGCGCGAATTTATACACGTCTGCGTGCAAGTGCACACCTACCTACCTACCTATATATAAAACGAAGAGAGAAAATCGAAAGTGCAAGTGATCTACTTGCGCGTTCGTACACACACGTATAAAAATATACGACGACACACACGCACACACACGTACACACTTGTTCCATTCTCTCGTCTTTTTCATATAAGTAGGTTCTTTTGTCTGCTGTCAAATCACGTGCGTGCTCCCGCTAGTTTTTCGTCTAAGACATTTAAATCTCGCCCCAAATAGAATTCCTTGGTATTAGCCCTGCGAGCTAGGCTAGCTCTCGCGTAATAGGAAAAATCCTGAATGCCGAAGTAGTATATAGATTCTAACCTGGGGAAGGAGAATGAATCAATCGAGCGAGCTTCTCGGAAGGAGCCACGGAGCGATCAATTTATATATATCTACGTACGGAATATATACGGGATTTTGCACCGGCACCTCTGCGGCGACCAGAAAGCCTGTCCTATTATTCCCGGAAACATTATAAAAATGACTCGGATAATGGCGCGCGCGTATAGCGAGGAATTAGCGTTTGCCTACATTTTATACACCGAAAACTGTATACCGCGTGCGTTACACACACATTTTACACGGTAAATCGGCTCAAGCTCAAAATTTCCACAAGGCCACGGCTCCGTTTGTTTTCATGCACGCACAAAAAAAAAAGTCGAGAAAAAAAAACTGATATTTTAGAGCCCGAACAGTACAATAATGGCACATGGATTTCTATCTCTCGTTTTATGCACGTAACATACATAGGCGTTTTCGACACGCGCACGCACGCAGTACAGTATATCTCTCTCTATTTTCGCGAAAATAATAATCGAAATGTATTTGATTGTTTTAGAGTCGACGAGCGAATTTCCCAAGGTCAAAGGCAGGCTGCGTTTGATGTGGTCTTTACGCACGATATGGTGCGCGACTGCTATCCATGTTCACTCGGCTGCATCTCTCTTTCTCTCTCTCTACAAATGCCAATGTGTCCTGCCACTGCTGCTATATATATTTATATATATATAATCATTTTCAACTAGTTTGTTTCGGTTCAAACTTGTCCACAGAGAGCAGCTCTTTAATAATTATATCACGACGAATTTTGGGTAGTGCTCTGAGCTGCGCATAGACAGAAAATCGCGCGCGGCGAAATTTTAGTGCACAAGTCGTCGTCGCACGCGTGTGTCTGTGTATATATCGCGTACGCGTATATTATGTATAGGAGAGAACGAGGGCACTAGAATGAGTACACCGGAAACGTCAAAAGAGAGGGAGAGTGTGCGTAAGATAATAACAATGCAAAATATATGTAAGCGCTTTTATAAATATAGTCATGTACACAATATATATAGTGTTTATATAGACAGTCCCAACGCGACTGATATCGGGCATACATAGTCATCGTAAGTAGAGATACGATATATAGTTATAGGAGAGAGAGAGAGAATATATAATTTATATTGGTACGATAATACGGTGCGAAAATTACCTTGTTACAGGTCCCGTCGTGATTGAAAATTTCAGCTACTAAACTGGGCGTTGGGCTCTACTCTGCTTTTCTCTGCTGTTGGTCGTCGTCGTCGTCGTCAACAACAACAGCTGGGGCCACCAAGGGATAATATATATCTGTATATGCGTCCTGTTGCGCGTCTCTACTTGCTCTGCCCTCGTGTATTCTTGTTGTGGCGGTGGTGGCGGCTGCGTTGGTCGGTTATCCTTGAGAGTTTATCTGCTGCTGCACTTCTTACTACTCTCTCTCGTTTGTTCTGTAACGGTGTTGTTGTATAGCTGCGTGTAGCTGCTGCAAGTCGCCGCAGTCGGGCAGTCGAGCAGCCAGTCTCGGGGCTACGTGTGTATAAGTACGTCTGGTGCACACAAACAAGTACACACACGCACGGAGAGAGAGAGAGACTCGTAATCGTCTTATTTCTCTTCCGCCCTTCTATTACAGCGAGTTATGCGTAGTAGTAGTAATGCTGTTGCTGTTGCTCGGCCTCGGTATTCTCGAGTCCGGCCCTACGTCCATCTCTATATAACGCACAACTACTCCCTCTTGCAAAAAGTTGCACACTGCACATATACAAACACGTATATATAGAGAGAGAGAGAGACTCACAGACAGATAGTGTATATAAGCAGCTTTGATTGTGTGCGTTGCGAGAGAGGCTATGTTGGTGCAATTGCAACTGCTGCTGCTGCCGCTGCTATTGGCTTCTCAGTGGGACCCCCTCACACTATAGATATACGTTATGTATGTAGTGTAAGTACGTACATGCACTTCAAGGACACACGATATGCCACACGCACACACACACGAATACGTAGTATATGCACCAGAGAGAAAGAACGAGAAAACGAGGAGGCACACACCAATGCAGAAGAAGAAGAGGGACGCGTAAACGTCGCTCTTACGTCTTTCTTTGACACAGTTTTTCCAGTTTTTACCACCGCACCGATATACAACTACAGTTCACAATGTTTCTTTTCTCTCGTTTTTTTTGTTGCTTCGAATGCGCGCACACGAGCTCGTGACAGATCCGGGGGATTTATGCTTTGTTTTTTTAGTTGACACTTTTTTTTCTAATCGCGATAAATCGCGCACAGCATAAATACACGATGAAGGTTCCTCGGAAAAAGAGAGTCACAACAACAACAAAAACAAACGCGCACAACTGAAATCGGCAGTTCCAACACGTAACGGGCGAAAAAAATTGCACTTTTTTTCTGTTGTCGAGTTCGAGGGGAAAAAAAGTTTGGCTTTTTCTACCCTTCTCTATTTTTTTCTATCACGAGCTTTTTTCACTTTCTCTCTCTCGTAGCGCGCGCGCTATTTTTTTTTTTTTTTTTTTGCACTGTATGTATAGCACTGCTAGTTGTAGAAAATAGTACACAGAACCGGAGTCACAGAAACACAGTTGCACACAGATGAACGAACGAACAACACGTGTGCGTCGCGGGTAAATTCAAAAAGTCCAAGAGTCGAGGAGTCTTCTTCGGTCGTCGTCGACGATTGGCTGTTGCGGCACAGGCCTGTGGCAGTGTGCGCGGCCAGAGAAAAGCTTCGCACTTGACGTTTCCACACGCGCGGCTGGCTCTCTGTATCTCTCTTCTCTCCTCCTTGCTGCCGACGATGATAAACAAACGACAGAGTAGAAGACGGCTCAGGCCGGTTCGCTCGAATCGCTGCAGCAGTCGTTTCGTCTCGTCGCGGAGATAGCAGGAAGAAAACAAAGTTCCGAAGAAAATTAAAAAACAAAAAACGATCTCGCGCGACTGTGTTTTTAGTATTTTATAGAAAAAGTAGTGTTGTTGTTTTTGTTTTTCTTCTTAATGTGTATTGATATACTAGAAACTACTACTGCGATAGTCTTCTGTTTTGTAGTGTTGTAATATAAAAATGCGGGCAACGCAGTGCACACGGAGCGGCACACGTTGTTGCGCGTGTTGTGTGTATTCGCGCGCGCGCCTCTCTACGGTTTGTGTCGGGTGTCTCGAGCCTGAGAGCGCCGGAGAGTTAGTAGTAGATGACGACGGCGACGACGACGACGACGACGGGCGATGAGGCCAGGCCAGCCAAGCTCAGCGGCATTCGCCCCGCAGTATAATGCTGCTACACACACACGCACGCATAGGCCGAGTGAGCGAGAGAGAGAGAGAACACAGCACAGTCCTCCTCTCCCGTGCACTTTTTTCGGCGGCTCGAAACTCGCAACATATACACTCGTGTGCACGGACGCACACACGGACACGCCACACTCTTTTTGCTTCTTTCTCTCTCTCTCTCTCTCTCTCTTCCTACATCGAGGCTTTGTAGCATATAGTTCGCAAAATGTTAGCAGTAGTATATACTTTTGAATGTGTGTGTAGCAGTCAGTCAGTGCGAGCGAGAGAGAAAGAGTCCGTAATCGCCCTCTCTCTCTCTCGGTCTCTCTTTTTCTCTCCACCGCCACTATATGCGCGCCGCTTCCTTCTTTCTCTCTCCGTTCGTCTCTCTGCAAATGTGTGTTGGTGTCTGTGTTTGCATGTGTATATAGGCTCGGAGCAGCCCGTGTTATTCGGCAAATCTACACACTGGCCGACCCGCCACCGCCGCTACTGCCGCCGCTGCCTCGTCGATGCTAATGAGCTTGTGTACGTGAGCGAGCCCACAAGTACATTATACGCATTATCAATACCTTCGGCTGTGTGTGTGCGTTGCCTGTATGCATTTTTGTCTGTGTGAGTTTGTTCTGGCTGCGCGAAAAAGAGAGGGGCTGCCGCTGCTGAATGCGTGAGAGGCAATGAGCGAGCGAGCGACGAGAGAGAAGCAGTGAGGGGGTATAGTAGTTACCGAAATGTTAACCTCGTGGAACCACTTTTTATCGAGTGTCGCGAAATTCATAGGAAGCTCTAAAAAAGCGGAGAGAGAGAGCGAGCGAGCGACCGGCGGGGGCCCCTCTCTCTTTCCAAGCTCGTAGCCCGAAAGGGGCAATATAATGTACATAACTGCTGCTATGTGCAATGCAGTATTATAGTATGTGCCGATCAAGGGGTAAAAAAGGAGTAACAGCGCGAGTCCTACGCGGGCGATTTGACCAACCCCACTACTACTAGCACCGGCACCAGCAGCTACCATCGTCATCACGTGCGAGAGAGGGCAGTCGCTACTACCACTACAATTATGATGTTAAAAAGTGCGCTGCACTGCATTTTATATTATTTCCTATTTCCTATTTTATCGTCATCGTCGTCGCCGCATTGCGAGATCGTCATACACGAGTTCGCCGATGCTATAGGCTGCCAGTCGTTGCCGATTTTAGAAACGCCAACACCACAACGACGTACATTGGCGAAAGGAGAAGAAAAAAAATTTGCACCGAAGCTCTCTATCTTCTACGTCGATGCACGAAACGAGCGAGAACGAGACGAGAGCAGCAAAATTGCGGTGGCGGCAGCGGCGATGTAGCGCGGTGGCGGTGGCAACGACGACGGCGAGAGGAGAAAAGAATGCCCGAAAAGAAGCGTGCGAGGGAGAGTCGCAGTGTGTAGTAGTAGTAGTAGGTAGGTATATACGTGCAGCGCGCAAAACACCGAACGGTCCCTACTACTTTTTTAACTTTCTCCCTCCCTTCGCGGCTGCTGCTACTGCAGCTTTATACTGCTCGCTGCTCTGCTACTAATATTATATGGCCGTGTATACGGTCCTTGCCCGATTTTTGTGTAACTCTCGTTGCAATTTATCCCCACCATCGGTGCCCGTCGTTTTTCCATACTGCGCGCAAATATATATATATATATCGCAATGTCCGTGTGTTGCAGCTTAAAATTGAGCAGCTAGTGACGGTAGTGGTAGTAGTAGTAGAGGAGAGTTTTGTTGACGATGGCCTGCCTCTATCTCACTCTTCTCCCCCGTTGCTATATACTTTATATTTCTCTCTTTCTTTCTCTCGCGCTCTGTGATCAATCCACGCGAGGCCTACATGTCACGTATACATCAACGCAAAAGAGAAAGAGACAACCACTACTAAATACACCCCCAACGAGCAATAGTATATATAATATCTCGTTTCCCGAAGCTCCGCGAGAGTCCGTACCTTATTCGAGCCCTTATAATTTTACAGGACCTCGCGTTATCTCCCTGCCTTTTTACTTTGCTCATCTCGCGATGATGCGTAGTCCTTCCTCCCACTCGCTTTTTCCCCTCTCGCATATTCGTCCCTCTATAATATCTAGTTACGTTTATCTATCTCTCCTCCTTTCTCTCTGTATTATACTCTTCCCATATACTTACTCCTATCGCGAGAGACAGAAAGAGAGATTTCACAAGGCAAAGCTTTTTAAAAGCTTCGTTGAGTTCTAACTGCCTCGCAGGCTTTATAATGCGTTTAGAAGGATTCGCGCCTACGCTGTACGAAATTCATTTCTTCTTCTTTTTTCCTGCACGCACATGCCTCCACCTTCCTATAAACTCCCACCCCCCTTCTGCACGTTTGACGCGTCGTTCGTTCATCTTTCAACTTTCTACTTGCGTATATTATATCTGCGGCTCGTTTTCGTCCTTGCTTAACTTTCTTCTTCTTCCTTTTTTCGTTTGATGCGAGGCTAGTCCTCTCGCATAGGGCTTCCTCGGGGTTTCTCTCTCTCCATCATATTTCTCCTATCCGTTTCTCGAATATTATTGATTTATATGCTGCTGCCGCGATTCACTTAGAAATGAATTATGTCGAGGGATAAATAATAGACGAATTTATGTGTAATAATTTTCTATAATTATCTACTTTAGAAATCGATTTGTGTGTTGTGTGCCGATCGAGGAAGTAGCAGCACAGCAACAAAAAAAAACAGAAAATCGAAAATAAAGGGAAAAACGTCGATACGAGCGAGTTTGTTGTAATTTACCCTCATTAAAATGGGAAAAAAAGGAAAGAGGAGGAAAAAAATTTCGAAAAAAAGGCACAGAGTAGTGCACAGAGAATTGCCATTGCTGCTGCTGTGCCTCGGTGGCTACCACCCACCTACCTATACCTCTACCTCTTGATTGTATTGTGTACAAGTGTGTAAAATCAATGACTATATACAGAGAGAGCGGTATATGTACGCGCTTTTGCTCTCTTTTTGCGCGCTCTCCTCTCTTTGCCTCCTCTGCCTTGCCTCTCGTTTGCTCTCGCGTACATACGTACTTTAACATTACGTTACACACACACATTTATACTTATACAAAAACACGACGACAGCGATGATGTAACGTTTTATCTTCCGTGTAAAGTATTATTACGGACGAAAGTTTATTTGGAGCGAAACTTTGCCATCGTCGTCGTCGTCGTCGTCGTCGTTAACCGTGTAAATAAACATTTGATAATTCATGCGACTTTTCTGTAGAAATCGCCCAACACGACATTGCACTCGATGGGCTGGTATTTTCCTGTAAAATCCTCGTTGTAACCCGTGCGTTGTATGTAATTTTTCGCCCTCGCGTAGGACAAAAATACATAATGGGAAAACGAGTTCGGCCCTTGTGCCGAATTAAAAATAATCAGCCTTCGAAAGAGAGTCGACGTTCGAGGGCTTGATGGATTTTATCGATGATGATTAATCGCCGCGCGCGCGCCCGGGCACGCTCGAGTATTATTTTGTACAACGCACACACACGCACACAGTTGAGGGACGAGAGAGAAAGAGTCGGTGGATATACGATATATACGTATGTATTAGGACGGCTTCCGTATAATAATATAGCGTCGATTGCCGCCCGTTGCATCTTTGCTATATATAGTATATATGTGGGGGCCCCTATTATAATAGTGCGCTGCGGTATGCGTGAGTTACGACTGCATCTCTCGGAGTCTCGAGCCTAATATATTTCACGACGCGCCTCTGATCCATTGAAATGGCCCATACGAGATAGCCGCAGCGATCGCTCAAAAAGCTGGAGGACCCGCGGCGCGCGATTTATAGAATATAGAATATATACAAAAGAGAGTCCGACTCGTCTTCTCACAAGCGCGAAAAAAGGATAAAGAAAAGGCAACGATTTCACCTTGTTTTTTTACTAGTCTATACTTTTATTTCGCGTCTTCCGAATTGTGCGTAATTTTTTGCTTTAATTTGTCCCATTCTCCCGCGTCTTCTTATACACACTTCTATAATAACGCTGCGGCTACGACGCAAAAGCAGCAGAGAAAGACAGCCTATGTGTATATAGCTAAGGCGTCAGCTATGCTACTGCGCGTCGTCGTCTATATATATATATATATATAGCCGCTGTGCCGCTGCCGCCGCCGCGTTGCACCAAACTGGTTTTCTATCCCTTTGAGAAAGGCGCGCGGCGGCTGCATCGTCGAGCCCGCAAGTTTCACTCCACATCACACGCTCTCTCTCTCTCTTCTTATACTCTCAGCTCGGCTCTCACTCTACCTCTATTTTGCTCCTTTCTCCCCCTCGTTGTGTGCTGAATCCTTTTGGTCCCGAGTTGCAACAACAGCAGCAGCCAGTGCAGCTTGTGTCCACCGCGCGTATAGGTATTATATGTACATGCGTGCATATTCAATAACAAACAGCATTTCTAGTCTCGACTATCCGCATTATATAGAAATGCGTGTCCATCTCTCGTTCTACGTTCCCATACGTCTATTCAAAAGCTAGCACTATGCACTACTTATAGTGGCGGCAATTATCATTACTCGGGGCGCACTTATGTCCACGCGCGCATGTGTTTTTTTTTCTGTATGGTTCTTTTTTTTTACCCACATCTCGTATATTTATTTGTTTTTTTTTTAATACATTATATGTTTTGACTATTCTTTACACGATTGCCTCCTAAGTACGTCTCTTTTGGACATACAATGTCTCTACGTCGTATACCCTAAAAATTTAGAATAATTTTCTGCTGAATAGAGAGATGCCTTTAGTGAAGCTTATAATACACAGTAGTACTTTTGCTCGGGGCGCGACGCGACTCAGTACAAAGCGGCGAATGTTATACACATTTTAGCTTCTCGCGATGCAGCAGTAGCTATAGCCGCTCGCGCGTCTATTAGTCGCGCCGAGCGAAGTAACATAAAAATAAAGAAATAATGAAATGAAAAAAGAAGCAGAAAAATTCTCCGAGAGCTATGCGGTACACACTAAAGCATTTAAAAGGGTCTCTGCGCGCGCGTCAATGCGGGCTAGTATATATATACGGTCGATTCATTGGCTACTCTTCTCTCTCTCTCTCTCTATACTTGTTAAACGACAACAATGACACGTACGTTTTTCGACTGCGCGCAAATATTTCATTAATTAGTTGTTGAAAAAAAAGGAAGAGAAAAAAAAAAATAACAACTCTCGGGACGAGTCGAAGTTTGCTTTTTCGCTCTCGACGTATTATATATCATTCGAGAAGGGGCCCGACTACTACTACTACTACTACTAGTGGAGTATAGAAATTTTTAGGCATGGGCTCGTATTATTGCAGCACACGCAGTCCGCGAAGCGGAGCGTATGGTGGCGTGTACGCTGCTGCTGCTGCTGCATGTGCATTCACTAGAATCCGAAACACAGAGGGCCATGAACCTTGAACAGGTTGGCCCCTTGGACATTCACCTCGTTTCCCCCACTCGCTCGCTTCTTCTGCCTTTTTTCGACCAACCCCCTTCCCGAAAAAATTCTGCTGCAGTCTTCTTCTTCTTCTTCTTCTTTTCCTTCTTCTTCTATCTCCTATGTACGAACCAATGCGCAAGTGTATGTGTGTGTGTGTGTGTGCGTTCGCGGTCAACATTTTCGACTTTCTCTCCCTCTCCTTCTCCTCCGCATTTTGGTACGCTCGTGCATGGCGCGCACGCAAGACCGCGAAAGCTAGTTTGGGGCCCGAGCCGCGCGTTGCACTATACCATATACTACTATCTACCCCCTTACCGCTCACCTATACCTTAGCAGCGCGTCTCTCTCTCTCTCTCTCTCCTCCTCTTTTTCTGCATTCGTTGCGTCTACTTCTTCTTCTTCTTCGTTGGGCCTTCTCTCCGCGTGCAGCTCCAAAAATATATAAGCACTGCTCGTGTATATAATATGCCGCAGGAACCCTTGCGATACTTTATTTTCTGCGCTTCTTTTTTTTTTTTTGCATCATCATGGCTCGAGCTTCGTATTTTTTTTATATAGAAGCCAAACTCTACGCGCTGCATCGATGATGCAGTCATGATTTTGTACATAATATTATATTCGGAAAATAGCGCGCGAGCCCGGCGCGATACCGTGTGTGTGTAGCATTGTATACCCCCTTCTATCTATACTTATATAAACGGACTCGTTCATGTGTGCGCCTATACATAAAGTGGATAAAACGTATATATTTCCGTGAAAATCTCGCGTCCAAATGAAATGTGTAATTGATATTTTGATTAATTTTGAAAATTTCTCTCTCTCTCTCTCTCTCTCCTCTTGCCATCCTACAGTACAGCTACAGCTACAAGTGCAGTAATACGGCTTTGATGATGATGATGATGATGATGATGATGCGATGGCGATGATGCGTGCCACGCTATACCTCGTTCGCGAAATATTCTAGCCATTCTATGCATTTTCTGTGCCGTGTGTACGGCTCTCTTTCGCTGCGCAAAATTGAATTTCAATTTGAAATGATGCAGCAGCAGCAGCTCTCGGGGTATAGAGAGGAGAGAGAAGCCCCCGCGCTCGCTTCGTGTCGAAAGAGCGGCGGCAGCAGCGGCTTTTTTCATTATTACCTTGATTTATGCACTCTGTAATTCTATACTTATATAACGCAGCACTGCGCAGAATGCACAGTACATACATGTGCAGAAACAACGACAATTTATATCGAGGCAATGGCACAAATAGATGCGATGCGCTGCACCGTGATTCGAAAATCGCGCTTGCATTCGGTCTAAATAATAACGAACGAATAAACGTATATATGTGCGCGTCGCCGTCAGCTATGTACGTGTTATTTTTCGCACACAGACAAACTGCGATCACCATCGTACAATATGTATAGAGGTAGAAAAATAATCAAGCCAATATTACATTAGATGCATAATATACGCGCGAATTTGGGCGTTGTTCGGGGTTGGGCGCGGCGCGTTACATAAAAGTTGCTGCACACGGTATTATGCGTGCATCGTAAATAGATATAATGGAGCAGCAGCTCGACGTCCGCATGCAATACGTCGTGTTGTGCGTTGTATCCCCTTTTCATGGATCGCTGTGCATGGAACTTGCGCTGCACTGCACTACCCCCGAAGCCAATGGCGCGCAGTGCACCTGAAATCATAGTAATTTCAAATGTCTTGAGCGCGAATCCTCGGCCTCGAGAGTAGTGCGTGCTTATACTATATACACGCCTGCGCCTCGCTCCTCTTCCTTCATTATTATCATCATCATTATTGCAGCTACTTTGTTCGCTGTGTGTTTCTTCTTTTTTTTCTTCCTCTTCTTCTTCTTATTCTTGCTCCTTCGACTTATTGGAGTTTCGAGTTTGGGCCTACGTCTAATACTTTTACACTGCAGGGCAAGGCGGTAATGCGCTCCAGCCTTTCTCCTTTCTCTTCTTTCTCTCTTCGTGCCTGCTGCTTCGTTGCATTATTGCAAGGCGTGTAACACGCACGATGCTATACACCAGCATAGGGCATAGCATAAGGGATATTAGATAATCTGCTGCAAGTTGCGCGCAGGAGAAAAATCACGCACGTTTCGCCCCGAGACACCACACTTTTTGCTGCACACACACAGCACACAGCTCCTCATCAGAGGCTTATAATGCACCGCTGCTGCTGTTGCAGTCCTATAATATAGAACCGAAAACGCAGCTCTCTTTTGAGATTTCAGTTGAGTGCAACATGCGCTCACAGGGCAAATTCCCTGCGATGATTTTTTTTCTTTTTTTTTCTGCGTTACTGCTGCGCTTCTCTCGCGATATATCTACTTATGTACGAATTGAAGTTGCAGTTGCGCGCGGTCGTGCACACGCAGACCAACTGCGCCTTTACGAAGAGGAAAAAAAAAGAGAGATGAAACGAAACAAACTTCGAAATCATTTTTTCTTTTTCACTTCGCGGCGCGCAAAACTTCGCCGAAAACGCGCAATTGCGCTTTGACGCACAAATAAAAAACAGGGGGACAGGTATATAGAAAAGTAGATGCCAATTACGACTCATTACCCAAGTGTACGTCACGAAGCGCGCATGTGTATATGTATAGTTTTGAAATCACCTGCAGCAGTACGGATCCAATGACTAAAAGTCAACCTAATGACGCCGTAAAAATTCTTTTGAATCGCAGCCGCGATACTGCATATTATAAATCAATACACTTATGAAAATTATCTCCAAAAATCGTGTATATTTGCGTGTGTGGGCACACACGGGGGTTGTCCTGCTCGCCTGCCTGCATCCAATAATAAATTCTATCCCTCTACTTTCGGTGTAATGTGACGATTCTCTGCGTGCGTACATATACACTCGAGTAAATGAATCGTTTTTGCGCGTTTTACGCGCTCGCCCAGATCAATACTTTATCAAAAATAATACGCGCGTATATTTTTGGGAGGGATGTGGAGAGAGGCGCGCAGTGCTAAATGAGAGGGAGGATATGCTGCTGCTATGGCGAATGCGTGTATACATGCATAAATTTTTGGACGCGATCCGCCTTGTTGTTTCGAAAAAGCTGCAGCAGCGCCCATCTTCGCTATGTATCAACGTTGCCGCGCGTAATACATAGTTCAATTGTAATTATAAGAAATCGCATTAATTTTTGGGGCGAACGAATTATAAATTTCATTGTAAAATGTAAATTACCTTTGGTATACGCGCGCATAAAATCGTCTCGTATTAGACTTCGAAATTATACATATAAGTATTGATTAAAATGTCCTCTCTCTCTCTCTCCTCGATACACATAATTTGTGCCGCGTTTTATTCGCGTCACGTAAATCTCTCTCTCTCTCTCTCTCTCTCTCTCTCTCTCTTCCTTGGCCCCGAAATACACCATACCACGGCGGCAGTAAAGCTCGCGCGCGAGTGTGTCGACGACGCGAAACATCAGAGGTATATAATACGGCTGTGCGTCTGTTGTTGTGTGTATACGATGCGCGAATGCTTATCGCCGCTCTTCATCGTGTGCCGCCGCCGCTGCTACCGTCTGTATGTGTGTGTTATGCCGTGCACTTTTGTGGGTTTAAAGCGTCGGTAATGATGTTTTTAAAAATACACACACACACGCCATATTACATATACGAGAGCTTGATGCAACCGCCCGGGCGCCGCCTAATTCGTCGTTGGCTGTCCTTTTTATTTTTTATTTTCATGTTCGCTTAATGCCTTACATTATGTGAAATTCGCGTAATTCGCTCGCAAATTTTTCTACGAATTATATGTCCAAAAAACTGAGATTTCGGCAGCAGTAGCAACTAGTCACGTATGCGAGAGATTAATTATTAATGAGGAAATCCGTTGGTTTTTTTCGTTAATCGCGTTTGTGTACGCTTCGGCTCGCAGCGCCTTAATCAAAGCTATTTCATATCGCAATGTTTATAACATCGAAAATTCAATGATCAATAATTTTGAAGGACTATATACACCGCCAGAAGTGTTATTTTATCGCTTTTTATCTAGCCCCGCGCACGTTTATATATTATTAATGTTTGTACAATCGTTCGAACAATCGCTCCGCTTTATATTTCGCAGCTGCGCTAATCAGCAAAAATTACTAACAATTTGTGCGAGGCTCTTTTTTTTTTTTTTTTGACTTTATGTAATAAAAGCAGCGGCGAAACTTTTTGCACTAAAGCACACGAAAGTTCCGCGATTGATGATGTTTTAACAAAAAATTACCGCGTGATTAACCGTGCATTGTGATTAACCAGACGAGCGCGAGATCTATTTGGCAAACATGTGTGCAGCGGCGGCGCAACACCGCCGCCGATAAAGAAAGTCAATTTTGCGCGATTTTAACAATGAAAACTTTTTAGCTCAAGCGCGCGCGGAGAGTTCTTTTTACAACTGTGCCCACCTCGCGTTATATTAGTTTTTCAAACACATGGCGCGCGGTAATTTTTCAAGGATATTTCTTACGTAATGTTGGAAAAAAATTAAATACTGATTTAAACGTGGAAAAAGAAGAACAACAACGAAAATTCGCGAATTCCCGAGGATCTAATGCGATAATCATCGCGTCGAGTGATTCGTCGACGTGCTCTATTATACATCCTACTCCAAATCTTGTGCAATAATTTGCATGAGCGAACGGATTATTATTATCATCATCATAATTTTTTTTTGGCACGTGAACAATAGCGATGACATTGCACAAAGCTCAGCATGTTCACAATAATATGCAGCACACACACATCGAATAAGTGCAGGTACTTGCAAAATATGCGCGATTCGCGCCTCGCTCAGGAACAAAAGAACACACATAATATTTCGGCTGCCGCTCATGGGTGTACTCGATATGTGTGTCATTTGGCCTAGAATGCATGCGCACGCTCGGTCGTCGCAAGTATTATTAGTGTCTATGTAAGCTTTTTATCGTTCCGCGCGTCGTGTGCGCAATTCTGCGTGTGTCAAAAACACTATCGCAGCGTCGCAATATCCAGGTATCGAGAGAAGATTTTTTTTTTTCATTCGAGTATGTGATTATTAATTAACAAAAACGCAGGTGCAGTGAATCGAGACGGGGGGATTGTTTTCCTACGAACTAAAACGAGAAATTATTTATCTCGGCGAGCACTGCGCGAAATTCGGAAAATATTGTTTCAAATCGATAAGATATTATTTTTACGCGCTGTGAAATTTTCCTATTGCTCGTTTAGAGATTAAAAAGCAGCTATACAACACTCCTGCCTTGCCTGCCTGACTGCGCGCGCTTAGTAATAAAATGCACATGTGTCGCGAGCTGCGAGAGTGAGCGAGTGAGAGAGAGAGAGAGAGAGAGAGAGAGAAGCAGCGCCCCGCTGCCGCCTGGGCGTGCGCTAAATATAAGTATAATTTATCTACATGATAAATCATCGGCGAATTGTACAAATACTAATGTTCGATAAAATGTATATACTTTATTAAATGACTGTTTGAGTGCGAGCGAGCGAGCGAAGCGTTGTTAAGAAGAAATTGACAATTATTTGCTTAACCTTGGACATTAGATTGACGATTTCAATGTAATATAAATTGTCAAGTGCTTTGTGTATAATTGTGTATTGCTTCTGCAAGGAATATTCATTGCAAACGTGATCGCGCACGGGTTGTTGTAATTTCAAATGAACGTCTGTTTTTCTAGAAAAAAAAATAAAAGTTGCCGAAAACTGCGTATGCACAGTTCAAATGTTTTAGTTCAAAATCATTAAAGCAGTTCGTGCTCATTTATATTTGGATAAACAACCCGTACATTTATAGTTTTTTTTTCTGTCAAAATCGTGAATCATATCTATCGAGTATCCGTTTGAAATCTTCAAATATTATCTCCGATGAAGAGACAATAATAATATTAATTATCGTTAATGTGTTTTTGATTTGCACGTGACTGTTTGGTTTAAGCATTTATTAGAAAAACGCGTGCAATTTTTGAGTTGCACATTATTAACGCGACGCAGTTGCGTCGAACGTCTGTTCCCAATAATTTTTTTTTATGGCCAAGTATGAAGAAGAGGGAAGGAACGTCAATATTTGTTAAATATTTCAAAAGTGGTGTGCCCGGATTAGTCAACTTTGCAGATTGCTGCAATACAGAATAACTATTCGCGTCAAAGAATTGTCAAAAGCTTGTATAATAATGATTCCATCAACAAAACACACTCCGAAAGTAAGCTCGCGCGCGTTTGCGAAACGACGATACGTTTGCATTAATTCGCGAGCGCGCGCACACACTTGACTCTCTGCCGCCGCCGCGGCTTTCGTAATCTAGAAATGTTTAATAACATTTCATTATAAAAAGAGTCGTCGTCGGTATCGAATCGTCGGATCGATTATTATTTGTATGGCTCGTGCAAAATCGTTAAGATTCGGCATCGATATCGGTAAGCGAGTACAGAATTGTTTGCCGTTGCTAATAACTAAATAATAAAAAATAAATTAAAATAAAAAAATTACTCATTCGAATAAATATGTGGTCTTTCTGTATCGACACAGGTTTACTGAACTCCTTAGCTAATTCGTTGCTCATCCACGGGCCAGTATACACTCAGGTTAATGCCTTTTATATCTCTCACATATACACAAAATATATTACAATACGTGTGGCGTGGCCAGAAAAAAACGACGAAATTTTCTTGCACCATGCGTGTATACGTGAGCGCGAAGGTGAAAAAAATGCAGCTATACAGGCATAATGGCTTTTATACGAATATATTGTAAAGACGCAGCGCGCGAAGGCGAGGAGGCGCTCGCACACGCAAAAGGAACAAGTTCGACGTGCTCTATAAGAAGAATTTCGCGCAGAAAAGGCAATGACCAACCCCGCAAACGTCAATGACCAGCAGTAGCAGCAGCAGCAGCAGCAACAACAACAACAACGGCCATATAACACCAGAAAACTAAAAAAGGATATTCTATGTGGCCGGAGCGGACAGTGATATTGTAATTTTACACAACAAAAAAAAATAATAACAACAATAATCGTAATATATAACGTATAAACAGGAAAAAAAGGAGAGAGAGAGAGAGAAGAAAGAGAAAGAGAGAAAAAAAAGGAGCTCAGAGTGCAGTGCACCTTCCAATTATACATACATTTATAATAACACACACACATACGTACAGTCACAGGTTATGGCCCTCTGTGTTTTCTAAAACGCACGCTGCATGCACGCGTGGGTATACTCGCGCGCGCGAAGTTGAGGAGACATGGGCCGGAAGTATATATCCCATTCTTGCTCGGCGCAAGCATAGAGTGCCAAAAGAGAGCTGCTGCTGCTGCTGCTGCTGCACAGAGAGCGTGTCGAACATGCGATGCTTTTTTATTTTTTTTTAACTATAGCTACGGCCATCCGAAAATGTTGACCCCCCTCCCCCTCCGCACCTCGAACCTCGTCTTCGCTCCAGCTGTATACCTACTACTATACACCTCTCACCTTTTGTTCTTTCTGTGCTTATAGTTATATATGATGAAAAACACGCGCAAATACTGCCTCGTGCATGACCCGAAGTTTCTCACGTTACGTAATATTATTATAATAGCGCGCGTAGCTGCATGCAGCACAAGTATATAAGCGCAGCAGTAGTGCACACACCCATCATAATAGCGCAAAAAAATACGAAAACCGACGACTCGTCGTCGTCGCGGTGTCGAATTCTAAGAGATATTTTTGTCGATGAATCGACGTGTACGTCTGTGTACGCTTCCTTGTTTTGTGCATTATAATAATAATGACGCGTTTTTGAGCCCGAGTTGCGACGCGCACAGCGCGAGTCTGTTGTTGTATTACGTTCAAGTGTTTTAAACGCGCTGTGCGCATCGTTGCCTATCTTATCGTGCATGTGTGTATGGAGGTTCTAGTTCGGATTTGAAAATACCGAATTGAACTGCATTTGATTTAGCGTTTTCGTGATAAAATAACTTATGTTTTTGAATAAATTCCTTGGTGTACGTTGAAAAATCCAAGCTAGCCGAAGTATGAATTTATAAATACAAGTTGTAAAAAAGCTCGATGCGATCTGAGCGAATCGACAAAAGACCTTCTCAATTGCTCCACGAATTAATTTTTTTTTTTCAAGCTCGTTGAAAAGAATGTTTTCCTCGAGCTTTTATAATGATCCGCATTTAAAACGTTCAATCCCACAGTTATACATAATTGAACCAAGAAATCATCGAAAAACGCTTGAAAATTCCATCGCAACCCGCGCGAGAATCTCAGTGCGTTAATTTATCGGCCCCGGCGCGGTTTATAACAAGCTAGTATTTTGCGGGCCCGCCACGCACGAAGGAAGTGCACATGGTCGGGCGCGCGTATATCCGAAAAACTGTAAGGCGCGCATTTATGCATGCAGCGTAGTAGTGGCCCATCGCCACTAATTACCAGCAATTATCTTACATCTATACTCCAGGCCCTATATAACTCGACTTCTTTTCATTTTTTTTTTTTTTTTTTAGCAATTGCGCATTATAACACTCATCAAGCCGAAACTCGCGAGCGAGGCACGTATAGCCGTTATAAAGCGCGCATAGTGTATAGCGAGCTTCGTATATACGCTTAAGCATTATATTATTAAATGTGTACGCGCACACACGGGGTATATATAATGCGCGTACATTCGAAGGCGTGTATAATTGCACGTTGAGCATTATGCGCTTTTATACGAGTACGCTGGATCGGAACGGGCGTTTCGTTACTAATAAAAAAAAAATCCCGTTACTCAAGATAGTTGCACTCCGAGTGTGTGTGTGTAACGTTCGAGCTTGCGAGCTTGACTGCGCGCCGCATAACTGTAAGCGATGAATCGCGGACCAAACTTACACCACCCGTGCCTATTATTGCCGATTTGACGAAACATCCAAATCGTTCGATACAAATTAGGTCGTCCAATAAAAAAGAATGCAACAAGCCTCGAAACACCTGTACAGCTTTGCGCGAGCTGTCGAATTGCGAATCGTTGCAGTAGCATGCATTGCGTCATCGGGAACGAAAAAAAGAGAAAAAAAATCGTTCGCATTTTTCGACATTTTCATCCGACTATAATATCAGGATCAATTTTTGTGCTGCCGCCGCGCGATGATTAATCATTCGTGATCAGGGTTCGTTGTAATGATCGCGCGCAAATGGACGTCGCGGATTAATTATCAAAGAAATACATGCGCCCCGTGTATGTACAGCGTACACCAGCGGCAACGCGGGTATAAAAAGCGCATATCAATATACAAGAATGAATGATAAGCTCGCCATGGCCTCTTGCTGCTATTGTAACAACATGTATTGTGACAAAAATAATGCACGTACCATGCATATATGTATTTAGAAAGCATTACAATATTTCACACTTACTCGTCGTTGTCCATCGACGACGACGACGACGACGACGACGATCGGAAAATCCATGAAATCTGTGAAATCCATTCGTTTCGTGTATACATTTTTGCGCGCGTATATTTTTCGGGCGGGGCGCGCGCGATACGTGCATTTTGGCATAGCACATAATACAACGCGCTCAGCTCGGCTCGGCAAACGCAATCGCAATCGCCGCTGCCGGCCGCTCATGTGTACTATAATATTTTATCAATTTAATTTTTGCCCGAATATTTTGTCGTTAATCAACTTATTTTATACATACGTACGTATCTCTCGACGTATATAATACAGGCTGGAGCTGGGGCCGGGGCTCGGGGGGGACCACGCCAGCTCTGCTGCAGGCAGGCCAGAGCAGCAGAAATATATATTTTTTTGTTAAAAAATTTTAAAAAGCTCCCAATTGAAATTTCATGTAAATACATAAAAGGACATTTATATACACCTATACATGGGAGAGAGAGAGAAGCGGCGCTCTATACACGCATACGTACATACATACATGCGTGGCTCTCGGGCAGTGCCACGTTTAATCGCATTTATTTTAATTCCATTGTGTAACGTTCGCGCAAAAATACTCATTTTCATCGAGAAGAGATGGCCGCTGCTGCGACACAGCTATCTATACATACACGCGCACACATTACACACATTCACATACGCAGCACAAACATTAAATATTCGAATGGGCTCTGCTGCCGTTGCATTGCGCAACACGCGCGTACATAAGCGCGCGCGAGCGGGGGCGGAGGAGGAGGACGAGGGATAAAAAATAATGCATATTCAATATTGGGGAAAATATCGAACAGAGCGCGCTAAAAGAGATGCGAGAGCCGAGCTAAAGGCGCGGAGCGAACGGCGGAATAAATTTTCTCTCTCTCGCGCGTATCCCATATTATTGGCACGCGCGCGCGCAAAAATCATTGAAGTTATATCTAAATGTAAAAGCTTACACACATACACACGTACAGACACTGTGTACAGTACGCGGAAAACTGCAACTCGCCTCCTCTCCTCCTCCCCCTCTGCTTATACTCGCTCTTCTTTCCCTGATGCTGCTGCTGCTGCTGCTGCCGCCGCTGCCGCTGTTACTGCGCGCGCGGAGGTCTCGATGTATAATTATTCGCCCGTGTAAAATAAATTCCAAACGTAAAATTTGCAATTTCAGTTTTACGCTTTTTGCACAATAAGTGCAAATTAACGCCCGAAAGCTATTTCTGCGAGCGTCAGCCAGAGCCCAGAGCCCAGAGCGCGCCTATACCTACCTGCCTGCCCTGTATACGTGTGTACGCGTATAACGAGAGAGCGAGAGAGGCCAGCTTTACACGGATACAAGATAAATAGCGTATAAAAATAATAATCATCATCATAATAGCGATACGCGCGCTTCGGAGCTTCGGCGCCCTGTAAATATAGTTACCTTTTTCCAACCCGCACCCTCTCCTCCACCTCCTGCTCCTCCTCCTCCTCCTCCCGGTGTGTACGTGCGTGGCGCAGCTCTTTGGACTCGCGGAGGCTGCAGCGTATACTATACATAGCTGTAGCTAGTGTAACAAAATAATAATTCATCAAGCGCAGTGTGTATAATATTTATATTATTCGGTGAGCGGCGCGGGGGCGAGGCAGCGGCTCGACGCCGCATATAGCAAGTGCGCCACCGAGCACACCTGTTCAGGACGAGCCGCGATCATTCGTCCAAAATATTATAAAGTGCGTAGCGCCGCGAGTACACACAATGGGCTGGGTATACATATAGGCGCGGTTTTATAAACGCGTATATAGAATAATATAGATAGACGTATGTACTAAAAGCTCGACGCGCAGCTCGCGCATCCAGGCAGGCAGCGAATGTTCGATCAAACTAACGCGATAAAGCATTGCCCGAAAAGAGTTGCCAGTAGCTACATATATAGGTACCGCGTATATAGTACCCCGCGACCAGCGCGCGCGAAGACCATTATTTATCGGTTCGAGCGCATAGATTTCATCGACGCCGAGCGCGTACACACACAAGCCGGTGTGGATCGGCATATATATAAGCTGCAGATACACATACACACACGCCTCCAATCACTTTGAATTTCATCCTCTATTATACGCGTGTATACTATATACGCGCGGGGGCGAGGTATGTTCGCCCGCGCGGATCCCATTTTTGCCGATATATATATTTTTTTTGTAAAAATCATATTTTTCATACGAAAAGCACTCGGCGGTGGTGGTGGCTTTGAAATTGACCGAAAAATAAGCTCTCTGTTTCCCGCTGGCCTCTAAATATTCCAGCTATTTCGCAATAAAAAGATTGTGTATGCACCAGCAGCAGCAGCAGCAGCCTAAAATGCGGGGCCGCGTATTTGTGTTGTTGCGTTATCGCCTGCACCGATCGCGCTGCATATACAGTTCCAAGCGTAAAAATATCATACACGCGGCCGATATATGTATATTGGGAATCGGTGAGCAATTCTGCCCTATGCACACGCGGATGATCGGCTTTGTTGTTTGTTGCGTGTTTGTCACACATGTGTATGTGTATCTGGGTATCAAAAATTTTCCAAACGCGTGGAGAAAGACATTCGTATATATTTACAACGGCTATATGGGTGCACTCGCTCACGCGCTTTTGAAGAATAAATTTTCTCTGCCGTATGCTTCTCACCTTATACACAAGTGACGAACGAGCTTGCGAGTTGCTGAAAGTTAAGCGTATAGTTAGTCGCATATTAATTTAGTCCATCATCTTGCGGTGAACTAATGCACTTTATATGCTCCATCATTTTCGTAAGTATGTGCGCGGTGCAAATGTGCATTTCGACAATCGCAAACGATCCTCCGTCGCCGCGACATCTCTTAATTTGTGGCCGTTATAATGCGGCAATCTTTTTCGAGCTATTTTCATTTGCATTTTTTTCTGTCTAATAGTCCATTTTTTCCCTCGTGTTTTTCATCCTACACTATACCGATAAATCCTTTTGACTCGAGTTACCGCAGCACCGGCCTTTCTATATTTATTCTATGTTTATCCGGCTACTGCGTGTATGGCTTGCAAATAGTAGTACACAGAGCTTTAACATTTAATATCCATGCTTTAGAGCCGCGTGATTTCTAGCTCAGAGGGGGTATAAATAAATTGTTCACAGGCAGTCCGCAGATTATACATATACACACACACTCGGATCGAGTATTTGAGCCTCGTGCTCTGGCAATGCTTAGAAATACCCTCTATATACAACACGGGCGCATTATAAAGAGCTAGCTGCAGCAGCGGCGCATTTGTAACAATGATGCATCGGACTTTGTGCCTCGCTATAGTAGTGCATGGAGAATGGGATAGAGTGAGAGCCCCGCGCGAATGTTTTAATAGAAATGAGAAAATACGATTTTCAATGAAAATCTGCTGCTCGGCATTGCTGTGTATCTATCTAAATACACACGTACACGCGTTCGTATACTGCGTCGTGCTGTGTTGCGCGGGGGGTGGAGTATATAGGTAAAACAAGCTTGATTTACCAGTAGAATAATAACGATTCACGCGTGCAGCAGCGAGAGGGAACGAGAGAGAGGCTGTATGTGTTTCAGCGCTTTATTTTACACACGCATACACATACACGTCCTCCCCCCACCTACCTCAGTTATCCCAGCAGCAGCCCCGTATATACATAATGTGTATATAGCGCGCCGAACAAAAACGCATATTCGGACTCTTTCTAGCTCTTTCTCTCTTTTGCTTGCATTTATTATAATTAAATACTCGGTGCTCTCTTTCTCGCTCTCTCTCTCTCGCGGGCTCACTCTCTGGACTCGTTCTCGCTTTCTGCACACGCGCCCTCTCTCTCTCTCACTCGCTCGCTTCTCTCTTTTGCCCGGGTAAATAGGGTGGTTATTATTTACGCACTTTGTTTGCGAAAATTACGTATTCGCTCGCTCGCTCGCTCTCTCTCTCGCTCCGATGCTGTGTACTTGCAGCCGAGCTGCTGCTGCTGCTGCTCGGGCTTGCGTATGTGTCGCGCGCGAGAGCCTCGGCCTCGATTATTGCGTTTCAGTTCGAGCGAATCTGTTATTTCAACGTTTTTGCGTTATGCCGCTGCACGTACATACACACGTTCACAAAAGTGTGTGTGTGTGTACGTGCGTCGATATGTAGGTGCACACGGCGCAGAGCTCGGAGCTAGCCTCTGGGTTTTGCGCAATGTTATTAATGCTGAAGGCGCGCAAATGCATGTATGCATGCGTGTACGCGCGCGTAGTGGTGCGGCAAACAAAAATAATTAATATTTATCGTCGACGATTTCCGCGCGCGAATATCGGCAATGCCCGCCCGCGATATATATGTACGTGTCGGAGCTTGTGTATGGGCCACGCACGCACACACACAGACACGCGGTAGCAGCAACAGACATGCAAACTCGGGTTGGTCCTCTCTTTCCTCTATTGCTGAGCACAAGCGAAACATTCCCCAAAATTTTACATTGACGCTAATTTGATAACGCCCGAGCGCGGTGCGAGTTTGCTACAATTTATTCGACCGACTGCCGCCGCCACCGACGCTTTTCCTGATTCTAACAATCTCTCAATTGTGCGTGTATACGTATTCTCTCTTTGTCTATTCGCCACCTTCCTCTCCAACACTTTTGTTTCTCTTTCTCTATGTTCTGTATCTCGCATGTCGCGCGCGTTGCTATATATAATCTCGCATTCCAATTCCTAAACGCCACCACATTGCTCGGCTGCATATATTCCATGCCTATAAAAGCACATTCTGCTTCCATTGGATTTTTCGTGTATGTATCTGTGCAATAGCTTTTATACCCTACGCTTGCATGTATATCGGCAAAAATTTTTCCCGTTCCTCCGAACACTCGACGAGCTGCAACTCCTCCTACTACTACTACTACTACTACCACTATATAGGCTCTCATACCGATCGTCCTGCACTGCACTGCTGCTGCTGCTGTCCAATGGTCTATGATAACGAATTGCTACGTGTCGTTTGGTATTACTCTCGGCGGTGGCTTCAGCGGCGGCGACGACGAGTGCATTATTATTTTTCCCTATCTGCACTCAGTGAATTTTTGCGCAATTCAGCAGATATTTTTCCGTTATTATTTTTCGATTACTACGATTTCGCGTACTGACGCGCCGCGCGTCGCCTTGTTACATGCGAGCGACTATGAAACAACAAAAAAACAGAAAAAAAAAAAAAAAAATTAAAACGATTTGAATTATTGTCGATAGGTACCCCCTGCAGCTGCTGTAGAGCGCGCAATTGATTTGTAAGTTGCGGGTTTGACTGAGCGAGCAATTTTTTTTTATTTCTCGTTCTGTTATTTTTTTATTTTCAGGTACTGACTTTTAGCGCGCGCTCGCGACTGACGCATTGTACCGCGATATAATACGTGTATATTTTTGACGTATAGTTTATAACATTTCGGCGAATTTAATCGCCGAAGCCATGTGTACTATTCATTGAATTTCAATCGAATTTCGCGCTTCATTAGGTATCGGCCTCTCGCATATATACGATTTTCTAGCCGAGCTCAAACGAATTAGAAATAACAAATATATTATCTATATACTATTCGCGCGCGTGTGCGTTGATAGAGCAAGTCATGCGGAGAGTTCTGCTGCTCTATATCATTCAACGCACACACATAGTATTATAGGCGATTATACACGGCGACCGTATCGCTTTCTTCTAAACAATTTCATTCGGGCCCTCGTGCGGCACGCGTGATTTAATTATATAAATTTCGCGCTCGTAAATCCAAAAGCTCTCTCTCTGGTAACGCACATCGTTCGTTCGTTGCACGAAGCGCGCACATTATTAATAATCTTTGATTTTGGCATTTTGCAAACGAGCATAGTCGAGGTCGGCTGGCTCGCGATCGTCCTATCACAGAGACAGAGAGAGAGAGAGTGGGTAAATAGATATATATTCGAGCATTAAATACTAGATGCGCGTTCGAAAATTCATTTGTAACTTCCCGAAATTTCAATTTATTATCATTATCGATATCAGTTATTATTTACCGTACACCTTTCGCTCTTTCACCCAGCGTGAATTAATATATTAATATCCGCGAGAGAGAGAGAGAGAGAGACACAGAGAGGCGAGCGTATGTCATAGTGGAAACGAACGCGGGGTGAGGGGAAAAAAATTTTCAATAGCTACATATGTCAAACATGTATAATTGAAGCAGAGACGTAATATTCGCGTTTAAAATTCAAAGCTTTAATTAACGATTATTTATAGCGTATTAAAATTATTCGACTGCTGATGCATCGTTTGAAACGTTTTCTACAAAATTCGTCGGATTTAACCTATTTTCTGATCAAAGGTTAGATAAAAATTATTTGTTGTAAATGTAATCGGTGGCAGATTATGGAGCACACCAACCATACCATGGTGTGAGAGATGTAGCAAACAGGGGTGGCCAATTTTGGAATAAGCATTAAAATTTTTTATAATTTATAATGTTTATTGAATACTAATGTATCAGGATCTGTTGATTCGATAGTACAAAGAGTTTTTTTAAAATATATTTAGTTTTAGAAGGTCAAGGTTCCTCGAAGGAATTGTCATCAAGTTAGAATTTTAAACTGGTTCAAATATTGTAAGGAGAATGTATAAACAGATAAACCGGTATTTTAATTGTAAATAATATGATAATCAACAATTTTGACATCACCCATCGAACAACGATCGTGTTTATAGTAAAAACCAATTAGTTTGAATGTTGTACTTCTAGACGAAATTAGTCTTATTACTAAAAGATAAATTTTACTTATTCAATTTCTGTGACACTTGATTCATCGTTTAATTTAGACACCAAAATGGATAAAAATGAGGAAAAAATCGAAAAAGTTGTCTCAAAGGATAATTCAAGTGAACATGACATTGTTGTTTCAGACGACAAAAAATACGTTTGTGATATTTGCCAGGAGGCATTTACGCTAGAATCAAGCATGATAACACACCGAGACATAATTCACAATGATAAAAAAAACTACACATGTGACAAGTGCAAAGAGAAATTTGAGTTCCAAAGTCATTTGAGTAGACACCAAATATCAGAACACAAAGGCTACAAAGATTTTGCATGCGATCAGTGCAAGAAGAAATTTGTGGAAAAATCGAGTTTGTTTTTGCACCAAAAGTCAGCACATAAAAGTCACAAAGATTTTTCGTGCAACAAATGTGAAAAGAAATTTGAAAATAAATCAAGTTTACTCAAGCACAATAAAATATTCCACGAAGTTTTCAAAGATTACTTATGTGAAATGTGCGCCAAGAGATTTGCAAGTAAGCACAGTTTACTCGCACACATAAAGAGAGCCCATGACGGTCGCAAAGATTATGCATGTCATAAGTACGAGAAGAAATTACGAACTAAATCAGATTTTTTAAAGCACCAAACGACAGTAAACGAAGATTGCAAAGATTTTGCATGCGACAAGTGTGAAAAGAAATTTGTAAGTAAAAGAAATTTAAGAAGACACCAAAAAACGGTACATGAAGATCTTAAAGATTTCGCATGTGACAAATGCGAGAAGAATTTTGGATATAATTCAGTTTTGTTGAAGCATCAAAGGAGAGTCCATGAAGGTCGCAAAAATTACGCATGCGACAAGTGCGAGAAAAAATTTAGAGAAAAATCGGATTTGTTGACGCACCAAAAGACAGTACACGAAGGTCGCAAAGATTTTGCATGTGATAAATGCGAGAAAAAATTCGGATATAAAAGTATTTTGCTCGTACACCTTAAAACAGTTCACGAAGGTCACAAAGATTACGTTTGTGTTAATTGCGAGAAGAAATTTGGACAAAAATCGGATTTGTTGAAGCACCAAAAAACAGTCCACGAAAGTCGTAAAGATTACACATGTGACAAGTGTGAGAAGACATTCGGATTGAAATCTAATTTGATCAAACACCAAAAAATAGTACATGAAGGTCGCAAAGATTACGCTTGTGACGATTGTGAAAAAAAATTTGGGAATCAAAGCACTTTGAACAGACATAAAAAAGCAGTCCATGAATGTCGCAAAGATTACTCATGTGAAAAATGCGAGAAAAATTTTGGCCGTAAAGAGTATTTGCTTGTTCACCAAAGGACCGTACATGAAGGTTGCAAGGATTTCACTTGCGATAAGTGCGAGGAAAAATTCGGACAAAAATCGAATTTGCTCTCCCACCAAAAGACAGTCCATGAGGGTCGCAAAGATTACACATGCGACCAATGCGAGAAGAAATTTGGAGTAAAATCGAAATTGATTAGACACCAAAGGATAGTTCATTAGGGTCTCAAAGATTACGCGTGCGACAAATGCGAGCAGAAATTTGGAATCGTCGCCAAGATAGAATTTCAAAATTTTTCAAATATCGTGAGGAAAATGTACAAACAGATAAATCGGTATCTTAATTGTAAACAATATGATAATGAACAATTTTGACATCACCCATGGAACACTGACCATGTTTACAGTAAAAATAAATTGGTTTAAATTTTGTCTTTACGGATGAAATAAGTCATAATATCATCAAAATATAAATTTTACTCATTCAATTTCCGTGACACTAAATAGAAGTAATCATCGTTTAATTTAGGCACCAAAATGGATAAAAGTGAGAGGAAATCCAAGGGGGTTGTCTCAAAGGATAATTTAAGCGAACAAGACATTGTGGTTTCGGATGACAAAAAAAACGTTTGTGATATTTGTCAGAAGACATTTACACTAGAATCAAGTATGATAACACATCGCGACATAATTCACAAAGATCACAAAAATTATGCATGCGACAGGTGTGAGAAAAAATTTATGAAAAAATCGAGTTTGTTTGCGCATCAAAAATTAGTACACAAGGACCGTGAAAATTACAAGTGCAACAAGTGCGAGAAGAAATTTGAAAATAAATCAAATTTAATAAATCACAAAAAAATATTTCACGAAGTTTTCAGAGATTACTTATGTGAAAAGTGCGCCAAGAGATTTAAAAACAAAAAAAGTTTGCTCGCGCACATAAAGACAGTACACGATGGTCGCAAAGATTTTGCATGCGACAAGTGTGAAAAAAAATTTGAGTTCCGAAGTCACTTGAGTAGACACCAAATATCAGTACATAAAGGCCTCAAAGATTTTCCATGCGACCAGTGCGAGAAGAAATTTGAGAAAAAATCGAATTTGCTTACGCACCAAAAATTAGTACACAAAGATCGTGACGATTACTCATGCAACAAGTGCGAGAAGAAATTTGAAAATAAATCAAATTTAATAAATTACAAAAAAATATTTCACGAAGTTTTCAGAGATTACTTATGTGAAAAGTGCGCCAAGAGATTTGAAAACAAAAAGAGTTTGCTCGCGCACAAAAAGACAGTACACGATGGTCGCAAAGATTTTGCATGCGACAAGTGTGAAAAAAAATTTGGAAGTAAATCAGGTTTGTTAAAGCATCAAAGGACAGTACACCAAGATCGTAATGATTTCGCATGTAACAGGTTCCAAAATAAATTTGGTCTTAAATCTAATTTTCTCGTAAATCAAATGACAGTTCACGGTGGTCGTAAAGATTTCGTATGCGACAGGTGCGAGAAAAAATTTACACGAAATGAGCATTTGATCAATCACCAAAAGATAATCCATGAGGGTCGAAAAGATTATACGTGTAATAAGTGTGAAAAGATATTTGGACATAAAAGTAATTTGATTCAGCACCAAAAAACTGCTCACGAAGGTCGTAAAAACTACGCATGCGACGATTGCGAGAAAAAATTTACACGAAAAGAGCATTTGATCAATCATAAAAAAACAGTCCACGAGGGTCGAAAAGATTATGCATGTAACAAATGCGAAAAGAAATTTGGATATAAATGGCTTTTGCTCCATCACCAAAAGACCGTCCACGAAGGTCACAAAAACTATCCATGCGACAGTTGTGAGATGAAATTTGGACAAAAAGCGAATTTTCTTATCCACCAAAGGACTGTACATGAAGGTCGCAAAGATTTTGCATGTGATGAATGCGAGAAGAAATTTGGACATAAATGGCTTTTGCTCTATCACCAGAAGACAGTACACGACGATCGCAAGGACTATGCATGTGACAAGTGCGAGAAGACATTTGTAGTTAAATGGATTTTGCTCTCCCACCAAAAGGCGGTGCACGAAGGTCGCAAAGATTACGCTTGTGACGATTGTGAAAAAAAATTTGGGAATCAAAACACTTTGATCAGACATAAAAAAGCAGTCCATGAATGCCGCAAAGATTACGCATGCGATAAATGCGAGAAAAAATATGGACGTAAAGAGCATTTGCTCACACATCAAAACATAATACATGAAGGTCGGAAAGATTACGTATGCGACAAGTGCGAGAAGAAGTTTGGACAAAAATCGGATTTGTTGAAACACCAAAAAACAGTCCACGAAAGTCGTAAAGATTTTGCATGCGACAGATGCGAAAAAAAATTTACATCTAAACGGAATTCACTTTTGCACCAAAAAACATTCCATGAAGGTCGTAAGGATTACGCATGCGACAAATGCGAGAAAAAATATGGACGTAGAGACCATTTGCTCACACACCTAAAAATAGTACATGCAGGTTGACAAAATGACAGTACACGAAGGAAGTAAATCAGATTTTCTGAAGCACCAAATGATAGTCCACGAAGATCATTGAGATTTTGTGTACCTACATCGAAGATGTCGTATGTGATAAATGTGCTTTTATTTTATAATTTCAAATATGCGGAATTGTATTCCCTTCAGATGATAATCCAGTCCTTATGAACAATTTACTGCTCATCATATACAAATTTATCAAAGTCACTGCAGTCTTATGCTTGCTAATTCCTCAAAAAATAATGTGTATCTCAAATCAAATAATGAAAAGTGTTGATTTTTTTCTCGACAATTGTAAATATATATCGATACTTATATAAATATTCAAGTACAAGCTTTTCTAAAATTTTAATAAAAATTGTGCAAATATGATTGTATCTAACCCGAACCTGCTATCAACTATTGTTGTACCTTATGTTAACAGTCGTAGTGGTGCTTCACTTTTCAATCAGATAACTACTAATTATTACTCCTCGCATTTTTTATTTTTTGATAAATCAGCGGACGGACACTGATTATTTCCGTCAATCAGTAGTAACGATAATTTTTTTGGACAAATACTAATGCGGAAAATACTGCTTTCCTTAGTACTTGTTTTAATTATGCTTCGATTTTAATATTCCTAGTTTTCAAAAATTAACTGTCTTAACTAGCTGATTTCAATGATAATTTGCGTGAGCCGCACTTTGTTTAATCTGCCACTGATTGTAATAGTTCAAAAATAGAAGAGGAATAAGATTATATTTAAAATCTGTAGCTACCGAAAGTAAAACGTCTCTACGATTTTTTAAAGTAACTGGATTAAAATTATGGCACATTGAAATCAAAATCTACACAAATTAATGAATTAATTTTTTTTCAATTGGCTTACTTGGATAATATGAAAAGTCTGAAGTATTAAATAAAAAAACAGACATAAAATATCCAAACAAATTAATGAATTAAATTTTTTTTTGTATTTATCTGTTTGATATCTACAAATCATTAATAGCATAAAAAAAGTAATGCAATTATGCCGATCGTCATCACGATCTCGCCGGCCGAGCAAACATTACACCAATCCTCTAGAATTCGACCTTGTGGACCTTCATTGCCTCTTGTCTCTTGAATCTTTCAAGGTCTTCCTTAATCTGAGCCATTATCAGGTCGGTCTTGTAAGACCATCGCTTGCAAAATCTATTTATCAGCGACTCGCACAGAAACGCGTCGCAGAGATCTCGATGCTCCGTGGTGAGCGAACTCATCTCGCCCGAGTACGCGAACTCGAAGTACTCCATGTACGGGAACCGCCGGCAGGTCTCCTTGGGCTCGAGCTGGACCAGGTCGTAGATCAGTATGTCGCGGGACGCCGACTTGAACATTACCTCTTGCGCCTCTTGTTCGAACGTATCGTTGCCGTACCAAACATGGTTGAGATCCGGGGCTGAATCGTACAAATTGTGCTTGACGAGAAATATCAGGACGGCCAGTACGTCCACTTGCTCGATTTCGTAGCCCGCGGCCTCGAGAGTATCCATGATGGTCAGGACGCCGGCCACCTCCTCCAACTTGGGCCTGAAGAAGCGCCGCTCGAACTTGGCGGCGAAGTAACCCTCGGTGGGGAACGTGAATTCGTCTATTCGAGCCCCGCACTCCAAGAGCTTGCAGACGCTCTCCGTCGCGAGATTCGCCACGGCCCACTGAAGCGGCGTCCGGCCGAGCTCGTCCCGGATATCGGGCAGCATCTCGTGCTGGCTGTACGTGTATATCAGCGTTATCAGCTCGTGGTTCCAGCGTCCGGACTTGCAGACGACGTGCAGACCGGTCGATCCCTCGTCGTTGGCCGCGTTCGGATCCGCGCCCTTTTTCAGCAGCAGCTTGACCGTCTTCGTTTTGCTCCAGCGCAGGGCCGAGTGCAGCGGCGTGTTGCCCGACAGGTCCCGGGCGTCCACCTGCACCTCCGTAACTTTTCCCTCGTTCTGATCGAACAGCAGCTTGGCGATGCTCGAGCTCTCGTCGTCGAGATAGTGCAACGAGCCGCAAACGATGTGCAGAGGCGTGAACGTGGCCACGTTCGCCAGATTCGGATCGGCGCCCTTCTTGATCAGCAACTCGGCCAGTGTGACGTGCTTGAGCTGCAAGGCCAAGTGCAGCGGTGGACATTCCGATTCGGGCTCGAGGGTATTCACGTGCTCCAGGCTGCTGTCGAGGAACGCGCTGACGACGAGCCGCAGATCGACTTTGCAGGCCACGTGAAAGTGCGTCAATCTATCCCCGTCGGTGTAGTTCACGTCGCGCCTGTCGTATATTTCAAAGAGGTCGCGGACGATGATGAAGTTGGGCTCGCGCTTGGACGCCACGTGCACCGGTGTGGTGCGACGCGACGTCGGCCGGCCGTCCTCGCCGTAAACCACCTTCTCGTCCCTGTAGCCGCAACGGGCCGCGAACCAGATGAACTCGTCTCCCCGGTAATCTTGGAGCTCGTGCCCTATGGACTCGAACAGAAGAAGCTCGATCTCGTCGGGATGAAAGATATGTCGTAGATTTGGATATTCGCCCTTCCAACGGCAGATCGTGGGTAAAATGGCATCGAGGTAAGCGCGTCGATGCGATGGGACTTGAAAATTCACACCCACTCGAGATCTGCGGAGAACCTCCGTGCACAAAGAGAACGACTGAAACGACATGGCTTTGCTTGGCGATTCAAGATTTTTTTTCTACTTCAGATCGACGCGATCTTTTTTCTTTTCGGCCGTTTACGCCGCGTACCGTGTATACTGAATAGGCCGATTATCGTACGCGCGCGCGCGCGAAGCTGTACGAGCTACTATTGTGTATTTGTTTACGAGCGAGGCGAACGATTTACACGACGTGCTGCGTAATAGTCGTAACAATTAATAGGGACATGAGCACCGATAATCAAGTCTCAGAGCAAGTAGATTCATGTGGTCTTTTTTAAATGCTAGCCAAATATGAGCAAAAACTCCATCTCAAAGGAGTCGCTATACTCCTATCTCATTGCTCGATAAATCTGTAAAGGGATGAATAAATTTATAAAAATTCAACCTAGAAGAAAATGACTCTGAAGCGTCATTTATGTTGGTCTAAATCGTGTATTATTATTTATAGAGATAATGTGAAACAATTATAGAAAAAATGAAATATTTAGAAAAGAAAAAGATTATTTATCAAATCAATCATCCGTTCTTTAAAAACAGCTGCAAGATATAATGTGAAACTTCGTTATCGTCAATTTTTTTAATATACCTATACTTGGATAAAATGGAAAATATAGTATATTAAATAAAAACAGACAAAATATTTAAGAAAATTAATGAACTCAATGTTTTTAATTGTATTATTTATTTGAATGATATGTTAAATCTGTAAGATTTAATAACATAAAAAACACTCGTTTAACAGACATACGTTTATCAGCATCATGTGGAGCTTTGGACTGCAAATGTCAAGCAAATGTTACATAAATCTCGATTCATTAGCTGGTCCAAGATCATTTCGCAGCAGAGAATTGGCAGTCGATTGCAGGTCAGCTCCATAAACGGCTCCAGTGACCATCGTCGGCAAAATCTTCTCAGCATTATTTCGAGCGGGTGGAATTCACAACCCCGACTAACTGTGCCGGGAAAGTAACAACTTTCATCTGCACTCGCGAACTTGAAGTAATCTTTGTATGTGAGTAGTTTCGCCGCCTCTTCGAATCGTAATCTGACCACGTCGTAGAGTGACAGATTCGGTTTAATCATCATTTCTTTCGTCACCCTTTTGAACCTTTCGACCTTGTACCGACATTTTTCAAGAACCTCCGACTTCCTGAGTATATTACGATTAACGAAAAATGCCATGATCGTCTGGGCGTCGCTTCGTTCCAGCTCGTATCCTCTTTTCTCGAGACGTTCCACGGTGATCAGAACACTAGACGCTAGTCTCAATTTAAAATGTGGCCATGATTCTTCGTGTCGCTGTGAACACCATTGGCCAAAGTAATCCTCAGTGGGGAAAACGAAACTTGACAGATCCGCGCCACGATCCAAGAGTACGTCGAACACATCCGGCTTGAGACTCGCCACGGCCCATTGCAGCGGTGTCCAGCCCCACTTGTCCCGGGCGTCAATTTGCACGGTCTGCTGCATCTCGTCGTTTATCTTGAAGAACAGCTCCGTCAAGTTATGATATTCTTCACCATAATCGTAAGTGTCTTCGTCAATTAGTGCATCATCAATATTGTCAATTTGGCAAATAATATGCAACGGTGTCGATCCATCCTTATTGGCCAAATTCGGTTCGCCCCACTTTTCAGCAGCAATTCGACCACTTCTTTTCTCTCATATTCCAAGGCCAAGTGTAACGGCGAAGCACCTGTTTCTTCCACGACGATATTAGGATTCTGCCCTAACTCGAGGAATTTCTTAATGACTCCACAACAGTTGAATTTGCAGGCGACATGAAAGTGAGTCAGGCCGTCAACGTTTGTGTAATTCACGTCATATCTGTCGTATATTTCAAAAAGATGATCGACCACAAAATCCCAGGTAGGGAACAAATCTATGGCGTGATGCACTGGCGTAGTTCGACACAAAATTGGCTTGCCATCTTGATCTACGTCGGGTTCGTGCTTGTAGTCAGTTCTAGCAATGAAATGAATAAATTGTTCTCCTTCTAATCTACCGGTTGATCCATCTTCATAATTAACGGCATCTTCGAGAAGATCCTCGATTTCTTTTTTTTGAAAAATGTCTTTGACACCAGAGAGAACAACTTCGTAACTCCAATTACTGATTAAGGGATAAAGTTCACGAAGAAATTTAAATCGCTCAACTTTGTTCTCCAAATTGACCTTTTCACGCATACTCCTCAAAATTTCCAATTTTTTTAGGTTATCCGCGTACTCGAAATCACTGTCATTACTTTCGTCTTCTTCACTAGAAAAACTGTCGTCGTCGGACCACATTATACACTGTAATAGGTTTCACAAAAATCACCAGCTGCAGTCGTCGTAACGTACACGTATACTGATTGACTGCGATATTTGGACTGTAAACACTAAACACGAACGAGGAGACACCCAGAGGCGAGCACGTACTATGCGAGGGAGACAGAAATTGCACGACGTTATTTTTTTGAGCCTGTGATAGACAGCGCTCGAGTGGCCAAATCTGTACATCGCGTCAACGTTTCGCTCATTTTTCCATTTTACCTAATGAGTGACTGAAAAAGGTTCACTTTATAAAAACATCTAAAATAGGTTGAGTGAAATTACAATGATTCATGGAAACGGACTAGATGATGGTTTAATTATCTAGTCTAAACTTCATAACTGACATTTAAGGATTTGTTTCCTTTCGAGTTGAATTTCATTTCTGTAATTTAATTAACTTTGATTCTTAATTTTTTTTTTAAATTAAGTTCTAAAGTTACCTTACTTTTAAATTTATAATTAAATTGTTAACTTTTTGGGTGTTAATTTTTTATAGAAATAGATTTTGGTTTTTTTAATTTCATTCATTTTAATGTAAATACGTTTTTCGATTTAGGTTGTCGTAGATAATCTTCGTACTTACTTTACGTATTAGATAAGTTTCTCGGTAGTAAGTACCGAGAAGTGAGTACCAATTTATTAAAAAAATAAAACTCAAATTATTGGAAAATGTTCAATTTAATTTTTCATAGATAATTTTTGGCTAAATCTAAGGTTCCCAGTGCGTCTATAAAAGTTTCACTCGCAAAAAAAGAAGAAATTAGAAATTATAATTCACGCATAAACCGGAAAGATATTCAAGTATTATACCGTGCGTTTGTACCTCGAAGTACGCATTACAGTGCCGTTATACGTACAATCTGAGAGGGAATAAAAACAAATGGTAAAATAATGTGCACACCGGCGCATCGTATGGACGCGCCGCGCACCGAGACCCTCTGCCGACTGCAGTCGGAATAGATATATTTCGCCACGAATTTCGGTGTGTGTATTATACGATATATAGACCGCGTGCAGATAAAGATCCTGGGGCTTTCTTTCTTTCTCTCTCTCTCTCTTTCTCTGTGTGAATGGCGTGTACAGGGGCGAAAAAAAAGATGCGCCAGGTTGCCTTTGCTCGCTTGCGCGCGTGGGAGAGTCCAAGACAACAGGATACACAATGAAATAATTACTGGAAGGAAGAGAGCCACCGCCGAAAAAAAAAGGCAGCGAGCGGGGCATTATACGTATTTTTCGGCAGCGGCGTGTCCACGAAGCCGTGACACCCACCTCTGCTGCCGCTGCTGCTACTGCTATAAGCTATATGCACCGCAGCGGTATATTATAGACGACGTTATATAGTACAGTAGGTACGAGAAATCGGCTCGGGACGCACCGCATTATATATATAGTGCAACAATGACTAAATTTGCCGCCGCTGCTCGGGCCAATGTATGCAGCTCTCTTTGCCAGTGGCTTCTCGCGCCAAGCGGAAGCGATAAACATTCAACGTGATTTTTTAACCTTGTTTAGTTGTTGTGTGTATATAGAGGCGCAACGTCGTTATAATTACGTTCTTTTTCTTCTCCCTCCTTGCCGTTTTACCTAAAATGGGGCCCCCGCTATTTTTTCCTTGTCCTATATTTAAAAATCAAATTTTCGACGATCGCTATGATTATTCTGCAGCGGATGCATTTATATCGCGCTAGTCACAACTCGACCGAAAAAATTCACATGAGGCCCGTAACGAACGATAAGAGCATTAGGAATTTCTAATTCGTCGTACAATTAGAATATGCTCGCGTTTCTATTATAGCCTTTGGCTCGTCGCGGCTCTCGCGCATAGCTGCTCGACTTTTTTTCCACTCTTTCTTTCTCTCGAGATCCGTTACGAGCGCGCAGAAAACTAAACAGAGTCTCAAAATAAAATTGCTTCTGCGTGCACACGAACTTCTCTCTCTCTCTCACTCGCGGCGCGGGCGAAAAAAAGCGCAGCACGTAGTGTAGATAGCTATTGCTTCGGCTGCTGCTGCTGCATCTTCGCTCGCATACATCCAGCATACGCAGGCCGAAAATCTTTTTATTGCCGTCTCTCTCTCGCGCTTGAAAAATCTTTCCGAGCTAAAATTACTATCAGCTATTCGACACTGTTGCTGCGTTTTTGCCACTACTACGCATATATACTTTGTAAGCCGCGCAGTTTTGTAACTGGCGAAAATTTTCGTGTTTTCGAGAGATCGTGAAAAAAAAAGAAGAAGAAAACGACGATTTTCAACGCGGCGAAAAATTTTCCACGACGTGTAAAAATAAAAGTGATGAATTTCTAATGTTTGCCGAATTTTCTGGGCAAAACGATCGAATAATTCTCTAACAATTTTATCGTCATCGTCGTATCTTCGGCTCGTCAGGTACATGTTTTTTCGTCAGGAACGAGCTGCAAGATGAACAAAAAAAAGGAAAAAAATTCGACACAGTCGACGCGCGATCTCTGCCTTTAAAGATTACGAGCTGCAACGATCGTGCTGCAGCAGCAGCAGCAGCTCATCGATCAAAACGCGTATACGCAAACGCGTTTCCAAAAGTGGCCTTTCCATGCGTCTTCTCATCTATGCTGCACACACACACACACGAGTATTAATATTTTATTTATATTTTTTCCAGGTGCGTATATTTTTTTATGCATATATGCCCTATCGTTGATTGCTCGAGCGAGCGTGTGATTAAGATTGACCGTATATGCATATAGAGGTACTGAAACACGTTTACGCGATCGATCTTTACAACACTGCAGCAAATACTAGTATACGACGACGACGACGACGACGACGACGACGACGAGCTCGTGATTTTATTTCCAATATTTCACGAATGTAAAATTACATTTTAAAGTAAATGCGCGCATATGTACGTACACACACACGTATTTAAACGTGAGCATATGTCACTCGGAAAGATTTTCAGCGAATAATTGTCGTGTGCACTAATTAAACAATGTAGGATATATGCATAAAGCATATATACACATATGTGCGCGCATCTCTCGCTGAATGCAGAATGATATTCCATTGAAGTATTAAATTACACGGGTGCATGATTAACGATTTTTATTAAAAAATTTTGGGATACTATACGTAAAACATACATACGTACATATATTCGAGTGTGCCAAAATATATATCGAGGAAGAGTTTATTAAACGGTGATTTTTCGGGCGCTGCTGCAGGCACACGAATATACGAACGAAAATTATCGAATTTTCGTTAAGATATTTGACAATATATTTGACGATAGAAAAACTGTCGAAAATTTTTTCTTTCTCTCTCCCACCCCTTCTTTTTTGTTTAATAATTGTGATTTAAATTTAGATACTTAAAAGTTTCAATTGACACACGGCATCCGGTTCCCGAATAAATAGCTCTCGTCCCGCAAGCCCTCGTTGAATATTTTTGCATTTCTCTCGACACTAGGTTTAATTACGTAGTTGTCAGTTGCGTTGACTATTCATAGCTTATATTACCGCTGCGGGTGCGCGGTCATATACCGTACACATATTTTATTCTTCCATATGTAAAAAAAGCTACGCGCGTCGAGAGAAATTGTTTTAAAAGTCCACTCGTCGTCGTCGCGTGATGGACCCTATATGCGCATGTAGTGTTGTCGCTATATGGACACTGCGCAGCGGTAGTTTTTCGTTCAATGAAATGTAATATACGCCGAGCTACAGGTAGTTTTTTGAATATATTATTTTGGGGTTTTTTTTTTCATTCCAAATCTCGCTCTCGTGCGTGTACAAATAGAGCATTTGCGAGCTGTATTTCTGAAAGAAACAATGTATGGCTGGGCCATGCTGCACTGTGTGTGTGTGTATGTCGGCCTCGGAGCTGTGATTATGCTAATTCGACCGTGACGTATTTTTTCTTTCTTTTTTTTTTATTATATTATATATTTAAGCGCAGGCATATATACGTAGGTATTTGCCACCCTGAAAGAAAAAATACATATACGATCGCGTGGCAGCCGAAATGCATTGGAATGCTCGTGAGCTTTTATAGACTCAATCATCGGCGCGCGATATGTATCACGCATACATTTATACATACATCTACAAAAGCCTGCGAGCTATGTACGCGTTTCAAAATAGCGAAAAAAAAAAATTCGCGTGAATATCGGCATTCATTCGATACATAATAATATTATATACACATGTGTCTGTGTGTATGTGACGGCCGAGCCTCGGGAATATTCGTGGCGTGTCGCTATGTGGCCCGCTCGCGCGCGCACAGCAGTGTACAGTGTACTTTGCATTTCTAACAAACGAATTTGGCATTCGACGCGTAGAACAGAGAGCCGAAAAATGAAAAAAAAAAACAACAACACTGCACACACACAAGCAGCGCATATGAGGGACAGTCATTATGTTACATGTCTTTCTTTCGCGCTCCGCGTTTGTTTTCGAAGACAACGAGAGCAGAGAGGCATAGTATAGTAGTAGTAGAGCTATACAAAATTATTCTTCGCGCGGCGCGCAAACACATCGCGCGCATATATACACACACGAGCTCTTTTTTATGTATTACAAGAGAGAGAGAACGCACAAAAATTCTAAGTGGCTCGGGCTAAGTCAAAGTCGACGCACTCACGAGGCCAATGCACTTTTGCCAGCTTATACACACGCGCAGCAGCGAGCTAGCGCACACACATATACGTATAGCATACATATACGTATAACAGCAGTTGACCAAGGGTGGGGTTTTTTGACTAAAGTCTGCGGGCAGGTGGTCCCTCTTTTTCTCTTACTCTTTCTCTCTCTCTCTCTATCTCTCTTCTTCTTCTTCTGCTTCTTCTTTCTTCGTACGTTCTAGACTCGAGGCTTGCTAAAAAACTTTTTTCTGAACGTGTATTGGCTACACACGCACATGCACCACTACCCGTGCATTGGGACATTGATCCTACGCAGCAGCAGCAGCATACATATATTTTTATGCGATATAGAAACGAGCGAGAGGAAAGAAGAGAAAAAAAAGTATATTCAACGCGCGATGCACCGAACGCGAAGCGGCGCGATCATCCGCGCGCGAGAGCTCGAACACGCTCGGAGCTCTGCCTGCGATGCTCAAAGCTAAAAAGTTACCACACAGAGTAAAAAAAAAAAGAAACTTTCGAGCCGAGAGAGACCTTGATTTCTAGGAAACGTTATAGATGACCTCTCACGGTCATTGCTTTTTTCGATGCTTCGTCAATGCTGCAGACACGATGACGAGCAGGAGGAGGAGGAGGAGGAGGAGGAGGTGGTGGAGGTGGAGGTGGAGGATGATGCATCGCGTTTTTTTCAAATTATAATAAGCGACTCGTAGACTAGCGATCGATAAATATTTTTTACTTTTTTACGACTAAGTAATGTGTTTATTTTTATAAGTATGCAAATTTAGTAATTATTATTGAAATAGTATCGACGTTACTCCATCGATGTGTTTATTTAAAATTAAAGCCGAATTATAAATCCATTATAAAAATAATTTTACTCAAAAATGATATTATTTTCCTGTCATTTATTTTTGGAATTAAATACTGATTATCATGTTGGACTTTTTTTTTAAAGTTCAAGGTTTGTTCGATGAGCAGCATTGAAATTCACTCGAGACATTTTAGTAGACGAAATTCGGTCACCGATTCATATAAAAACATCGCAAGAAAGCACTAGTATGTATATTAGCTGTGCATTCTGTTCTGCATCAGTAAGTTTACCAAATTCTATTCATTTAGTCATAAATATATTTACTCGTACGTATAAGTCGAGGGCAGGCTCAAGCTTGTTGTTTTTGTTCAATTTTAAAAGCTCGGTAAAAAAAAGTAATATAGGATCAATGAGTTTTAAGAAAAAGAAATTATTTCTCCAAAGTAATTATAAATGCGCTGATTACGCCACTCGCTCTTTTTACATGCAATTACCTCATATTTACTTTTTTTTTATCGAAATAAAATGATAAAAAATATACGAGCGCGCACGTTTGAATAGATGTACGATTTATCAAAGAAATAATTGCTTTTAAAATTTTACTATCTGCATGAATAATTCTGAATATGTACATTGCAACATTTCAGAAAATCGACATGATCAATCTGTATGATTTTATTAAAAAAAAATTTTGCTCCTTTGAGAAATCACTGATTACACATATTTAACTACTACGATGAAAATATGTTTTTTCAACGATACACAACAAGAACCAAAGGCATTCAACTCGATGGAAAAAAAAATTTGACAAAAATGGCGCTATTAGTCACGAAAGAAACTAGAGAGAGAAGGAAGAGGGCAGAAGAGAGAGAGAGAGAGACTCGCGATGCTTTCTCGCGCGCACAAAGCCCGAAGAGCAATAAAAATACATCGTTCTCTAAAAAGATCCACACACATATGCACGCCACGAATCAAGTGGTGGAAACAAAGAAGAAAAGAACGAATAATAATGACGATAAAATAAAATGGGAATTGCTGCGAGGAATTTAACGAACAGAGTCGTCGTCGTCGTCGTCGTCGTCGTCGTCGTTGTCGGAGCAACAAAAGTGACGATTTTACGAGATTCAAGGCGGTTTATTCGGCATTTATGCCTGGTCGCGAGAGAGAGAATAGTCGCGAGCTGCATAATGTAAAAAAGTCGAGCGAAGAAAGCCGCGCACGAAGCTTCTAGCCCACACGATTTTGGGCGCATCGCGTATATAAAAAGTGTGTGGGCATGGTTAATGCGGGGCTATATATATGCAAAGCTATGGCGACAAGCCAGAGAGAAAGAAAGATAGAACGCGAAAAAGGCATTGAGCAGCGTTGAGAAGGTGGCCAACTAACTACATACATTTATACACACACACAGACACATAGTAAGAAAGAGAAGGGAGAGGAAAAGAGAAACGAAATTTCGGCGTTGCAGCGGCTCTCGCGAAGCTCTGACGTTCTCGCGCGCCGCGTAGTAAAGAGGCGAAGGAGGATTTCCGACAGTTAAGGAGAGGGGGAAAGGACCAAGGGAGGCAAAGAGGCAAGAGGAGGAATTCGCTCTTTAAAAAGGGGGGAAGAAGAAGAAGAAGAAGAAGCAACCAAGACGACGAGCGAGCGAAAGAAGAGAGGCTCTTTCTCTCTAGAAATTAGGTTGTTGCACCGAAAACGGACACGCAGCAGCGAGCTGTGCAGCCCGAGGTTTTTTTGACGATGACCATGTACTGCTGCTGCTGCTGCTGCACTCGACGTTCGGTAGGGGAAAATGGATGCCGCTGCAGTTGCACTGCCGCTGCCCAAAACTGGCTGCGCTGCGCGCGGCTGGCGACCATTGCACAATTCGAATGTGCACCATTTCTTTTTGACTCCGTTAAATAGCTCGCGATCGTTCGAGGCTTCGTTTTTTGATATTTTTCGTAGTTTTTATTGTCAATTTGATTGAATTTTTCTGCTATCGATAATGAATTTGATGATATTCGTAAAAAAACCAAACTTTTCTAAATCAAATTAATCTCCAGACTTTATTATAGCCTCACACACGAGCTTTTTTTATCTCCAGCCGCATCGCCATATTAGAATCTCAAAAAATATCTAACGATACAATGTCAAAGACTACGAGCTAACAAAAAAAAAAGAAAGAAACTATCTAACGCATCTACGCTGTATCTATCTTCGATTTGGTAATGTATCTGTGTTTTGAAAACAGGTTCTCATGGGAAAAAGTCGAGATAGGCATTCGCAGCGCTGCTGCACCACCACTGCAGCACGATCGCTGCATGTTATAGCTATTACCCCGCGCGATGCGCGTCGTAAAAGCCTAATCTTAAAAAAATAGTCTAAATGTAATGATAGAGGCCCCCCCCATCGTAAAATTAACTCCCTCGATCTCTCGTGATCATCGCGAGCATCGCGTCGATATTATTTCGCGCGCATGTAATATAGCCCAAAAACTCTTGTGTATGCGCCGATGCACTCGGTATGTCCAAGTAAACAACCGGGCTTTTTTCTATTTTATTTTTTTTTTGTTGCTTGCTTGCTTCTCCTTCTCCTTCTTCTTCTTCTTCGTCGTCGTCGTCGTCGTCTTCCTTCTCCTCTCCCTATCTCTTTTTCGCGTTGCTTATACTCGGAGCTGTTGTGCGTGCAGTGATCGAAATTTAGGCCGTTGCACTTTTCGGGGTCTTATGCTATACTATATACACGTTGAGGAGTGGGGTGTGGATATAACCACTATGCAAGACCCAAGTAAGTTGCAAGCAGAGAAGATAAAAAGAAGAAGAAGAGAGTCGAGAAAGGGGGAGAGGATGAGAGAAAGAGAGATGCAATTCGAGGGGAATATAAGCTATCTAGCACAGAGTAGAGGGAGAAAGAGACTCGAGAAAGAAAGAAGCTCGTCGCATGTGCGCGAGTATGTGTGATTGGACCTTATGCGTGTGTGTACGTGTGTGTGTGTGTGTGTGTGTATACGAGCCTCTCTCTCACCCGCTCAAATTCCTGATGCAGTCCTATACACACCGGCGGAGAACTCTTTCTTTCCCGGCACTATACACTGGTGCTGTGTGCATCTTTTCTCGCTCGATTTCACTTCGAAAATATAGCGCGCGTTTCTTTGCCAAAAATACGTGTTCCGCCATCCGACCAAAACATCTTGACCGATCACGATTATTATACATTCGAATATTATGATCCTTTCGATCTCTCTGTCTCTCCCTATATACATGCGCATAAAATCGGCGAAGGAAACTTTTCATTTTGTGCATCGTTAACTCGGATTTTAATTTTTAAGACAAAATTGTGTTCCAGGATTAATCGATGTGTTCGATTCTTTGAATCTGCTCGAACACACATGCACATACGTTATTTTTGAAATAGTCGGTATTATACCTAAAATATTCAAGATCAGCCAAGTGTGCTCAATAAACCCGCCGGGGGACATATTTTCTATGATTCAAATAAATCCCTTTCGCAAAAGGATATTTGATATACGAATGAAATCAATTCTACGAACGGTTACATTCATTAATGATTTGAAAAATTTAAAGGACATCATCGCATAAGATATCGATTATATTTTCAAACTTCTTCGATATTTTACCATTTCCGGTAATTAGGACATTTTTTACGAAAAAAAAGTTAATAGTCAAGTACGTACTCGTTGCACATCTTATAGATAAATCTTAAGCTATCATTAAAGTAAAACAATTTGCACATTGTGGCATTACATTTTCAAGTACGCTTGTAAGTATACTGACGTATGGCATTAACTCCGCGAATAGGTACACGAGTACCACCCTCGTTAATATTTAATTAGAGATTCGCGATTATTTTTAAAAATAATTATTCAAAACAATGTAGAATTATCAGAAAACTACGCATCAATTGCCGTAGCAGAACTACTGGAAACTACACAAAAATCGGTATAGAAACATTATTAGATAGCTAACCGCGGTTAAATATATAATTTATATTTTGCACCAAAGTTCGAGCCATGACTTTTTGAAAAAAACTTTTTTTCAAGTCAATCGCAGATTTTAATATAAATATATACGTGCACAGAGCGCTGGGCCAAGAAGAACAGCCAGACAAATTGGAGAAAGTTCGGTGTATGCAGGTTTTAATATAATGTAGGAGACGAAGTCCTAAAGCACGACGCGGCTCGGCTCGGCTCGGCAAGGCAAGGCATTACATATAGCCTGTGTCATGGACGTAGTGTGGTACGCTTGGGTAATTCCATTGGCCAGTTTTCTGGCCTTGTATGTAGGGCACATGGTCGTGCTGCATAAGACTGACTAGTGCAACTTCTTTTCTGTACATGCGCATATAAAACACACACACATACACGAAGCGTATCCGGAGCTTTTAATGGCGTCATCAAGTCGTCTTTCTTTCCTTTTCGTGCTGTACCGCGTGTGTGTATGTGTGCGACGCAGAGAGTCAAGGAGAGAAGCCGACCATAGAGGACCAGTTTTCTATATAACAACTCGCGCGTTGGCGAAAGATAGATCGTTGTCTTTTTTGGCGCGCGGGGGCTATGTATGCACCCGCAAGGAGGAGATCGTTCCTTTGTTTTAGAAGTACTTTTTATGTGCATCTCTCGTTCCTACGAGCATTGTATACGTAATGCGGCATTTGAGGCCGTCGTGGGGCATTTAAAAGTCAGCAAAAGATTCGCGTTCAATGGGTATGATACTCGTCATAAATGGATGAGGGGGAGGGCGAACTTTTATCGAAAAGGATACGCATTATTATAAACGAAATCGTTGAGAAAAAGTACGTATAGCTTTTCGAGAGCGAGCGGTATTGAAAAATGCAGCTGTTCGCGCGCGCTGCACTCGCGAGCAACTGCAGGCACACACTAGCTTGCGCACATGCACATACGCGCGCGCGCAAAACAAGTTTTTTGCTTATGTATGATACGCGTTTCTCGTTCGTTCTTTCGTTCGCTCGCTCGCTGCGGATCTTGTACTAATCATTCTGCGCCGCGGCTCGCTCCTCCAAACGAGACAACAACTTTCTCTTTATGTTCGCTGCTGTGTATGCTGTATAATGTACTGTGTGCCCTGCGATGATATTCTCTCCGTCGAGAAGCTACTGCTCTGTGCTTGTTGTCGTATGCTGAAAAGTAGATTCCGATGATGTGCATACACGCGAGAGTTGACAATTTTTTTTTATCGATATATGCGCGCGCGGCCACATCATCGCATGTTGCCAGTATAAGAAAACCTATAAATGCTTCGGTAGAATGGCGTACAAGATGGAATTGTATTACTGTTACCGAGGACTTGTATCGAAATTACATTCTGACAATCTTGAAAAATCAACATTTGATTTTTTGTATCAAAATTCAGCCGTTCAATATTAAAACAATAAATGCAGTAAACTTTGGAAAATAATTGTCAATGCTCGTGCTACAAAAATGACATAGGAAAGGAGTCCCTATTTTTGTTAATTTTCAATATATTCGCTTAGTAATTTATAAGATGCTCACAGTCGAAAATTAAAATTTACTCGTTTTCCTGGTTAACACCTTAACATTTTGCGGCTAGTTTTTGGCCAACGAAAAAGTTTTTTGGACATTTTAAATTACTTAGAGAAGAATGTTGATTAAGATATAACTTAATAAAAATATTTCTAGAGTGACTGTTTACACTCGCTGTCGATATACTTGTCGATTGACACACAAAAGTGGTGTTTTTAATTTTTTTTCTTACTGCCTAAACCGATTGACTAGCGAACTCTAGAAAAATTACTCTTAAAAAGAATCACTATGACTGCAGCGATGAGTTCCAAATCACTTTTTTGATATATACAATTGAACTTCACTTAGAAGTTCGTTCAATTGTATAATTGTTTTGACTTTGCCACTTGCAGATTTACAGAAAAAAAGATATTGCCATCTAGTGGTGGATTCTAAAAGTAATATTATTGAATTGAAATCGGTTCAAAACAGGTCTATATTTTTCGAAACACTTAAATTGCCATTTAAAATGCGCTTAATATTTGCAACATAAAAATCAACAGAAAAATCATCACAAACAAATAATATCGAGCATTCTACGTGTGTTCGTGCTACAAAGCCCAAAATAATTGATCAAAAACCGCTCGTACACGCAGTTTTCAACGAAGCCTCTAATGCATTTTAATGAAATCCACTATATTATACAATCGTGTGCGCATCAGCCATGCTTTTTTACCAGCTCTCGCGACGACGACGACGTTGAAAATTAAAATTGCGCAGTACATGCAGCAGAACCACGGTATAGGCATCAGCTGCTGTTGCTGCTGCAGCATGCACACACGAGCGAGCGCGCGTGAAACAATCTGCCCTTTTCGCGACTCGCATAATATACCTGCGCTCGACGTGTATATACTATAATATATACGTTAGAAAATAATCACGAGGCCCCGCTTCTGTCGTCGTCGTCGTTGTTGTTGTTGTTGTTGTTGTGCTGCTGCTGCACTGCCTCAACGTGCGCTTGTAATGCAAAAATATGAATATATATAGTAGTCGAGTTGCATAGCATGCAGCAGCAGCAGTGGTGTAGCGACGCAGGGACGCGCTGCTGCTCGCCAAGAGCTGCTTTCAAAAATACCGCAAGTATCAAATATCCAGTGGTGCCCAGTCTATTTGTAGCTCAAAATATGCCGATATATATAAGCGTGTATGCATAATACTATGCACAGACCCGCAGTAACTGCAAAAAAAAAATTGATTTTTCGTCCGGCTGTGCGCAGGCAATTTTTTTTCTCAACTCATGTATAGATGTTGCGTCCAGTACGCGATCAATTAGTATCATCTGGGCTCAAGATCCTGTGGCGTTGTACCTGATGTGCAGTTGTATATATTATAACGGTTGATGAATATTATAATATTAAACTCTCGAAGTTTTTGGCGGACGACGAGCATGGCCCAAGGGAAAATAAAGTGAAACTAAATATATAATGCACGTACAGATGCACATGCACAGGCCTCTATACGTAAGTACGAACATAAGCGCAAAATATCTCTCTCTCTCTCTCCTCCTTGCTGCACCGAAGAAATAAGTAGGCGTTTGAAGCCTGCCTCGGCTCAGAGAGCTCAGAGAGCGAGCTTGCCTCGCGAGAGAGAGTTGCATCGGCGAGATTATTGTTACAGCCCACCAGGCTATACATGTATATATAGACTTTCGGCGTTGTATATATGTAAGTATGTGTGTGTGTACGTTCCGTGGGAGAGCTTCTCTTCTTTTACGCGAGGAGAAAGAGAGAGAGAGAGAGAGAGAGCGAGTGGGCCTCGGCTATATACCAGAAAGAGACTAAGAAAGCAAAAAGGAAATGAAAAAAGGGACTCATGCCTGAGGTGGATAGAGAGAGAGAGAGAGAGAGAGAGAGAGAAAGAGCTGCAAAAGTCGAACGAGCCCGCTCACGCTGGGTCCAAGGAATAAATTGCATTTAGGCTCTGCATGCGTGTGCAAGTCCATGTGTCTGTGTGTGTGTGTGTGTGTGAGTATATAAGCGCATGCCTCTACGGAGAGGGGACAAACTGCAGTCAAAATCTTTCTTCGTTCAAAGCCACGAGGGACTTGAGCGCGCACATAAATATGTGCGGATTTTATATGCATGCATCTGTTGCTCGTATATACCGCGAGGCACGTCTTATATATAGTAAACGCGTAACGTCACGATGAAGAAAAAATAAAACGAGTTGAGAAAGCCAAAAATTAAAGGTAAATAATACCGAGAGAGCTTGGGGTTTTATCAATTTTTCGCAGCTCCTTTTTAACAAAATATAATATTCTGACATAGATGAGGATTGTCAAAAGAAAATATGTCATGCGGATATTTTTGAATTTCATGATATTTGAGTAGATATGGTAAAGCTATTTGGTTGACCGAAAAAAAATCTATGCCTATCGGCGATGGTCGTGTTTACAATCGATAGATAAATAAAATACACGCATTGGTGATATAGTTCTGGTTCATTTTTTCATGTACATTTTGCATATCTAATTGTAAATACGATTCCCCGATAGCTGAAATATTGCAGAAGCATAGAAAAGGCATTGAAATTCGAAAAAAAAGTCATGCGTTAAGCCTTGGCAGCATTATGGCATCGCGCAAAACTGCATCGTGTTTTATAATACAGCACGAGCTGCACAGTTTGGAGGCCCGGGCGCGCTGCAGTCATTATATGGCAACGCTGTGCACACGGAGTGCAGCTTGGTGTGTGCATCGAAATCACTGCGTGAGTGAGTGAGTGTGTGTGTGTGTGTGTGTGTGTGTGTGTGTGTGCTGCATATCCGTCTATGTAGCTCGCGGCAAGGGAGTCAACATAGAGAAGATAGAGAGAGAGCAAAGAAAAAAAAGTAAAGCAAAGACGAAGGAGAAGAGAGCGATAGAGAGAGAGAAGAGTGAAAAAAGAAGAATCGGAGAACATGCAGGCATAGAGAAAAAAAGAGACGGGGAAGACAAGTCGAGCCGAACTAGAGAGAGAGTCGAGAAAAGACAATGAAAAACGATAAAAAAGGCCCCGAGAAAATAAATAAATAAACGACTTGCGGCCGAATAGTTGCAAGGATGACGATGCGCTTATATACGTCCTATACGTACGTATATTATACACGTGCATCGTTGTGCAGAGAGAGAGAAGAGAAAGGGGCTTGCAGCTACGTCTGAAAAAGAGGAGAGGAGAGGAGAGAGAAGCATTTGTGGGCCTTCCCCGCAGCCTACTTCTTTTCTTACAACGAGAGATCGTTGCACTGCAAAGATAAGCCCGCGAGGATGCATTTTAGGACTATGTGTGTTATATAGCCCAGGCGGCAGCGATGCAGCCGCGCATGATGCGCTTGACTGCGGCGTGGGGACTGCTGCTGCACTGTGCAGCAGCGGGGACTGCGGGAACGAGAGAAGACGCGGACAGAGAGAGAGAGAGGCCTAAAAGAGAATCCAAAAAAGCCTTGCACGTACGCACGCACACACACACACGTACATAAACATGACGGCATAACATTGCATGCACTGCACCGCCGCAGCACTGTACAGTACGTGACGCCCTGCTCCTTCTTCTAAATAATACTTTTATTTTTATTTTTTGAAATAAGAGAGAGAGAGAGAGAGAGAGGGATAAGTTCGATGGGCCCTAGCAACGCGTATTCGGCTCACGGGGAAGACGCCTAGCAACGATATATATGTACGTGTGTGCAGTACAGTGCAAGGAGAAAGAAGGACGTGCTTTTTTTTCGCAATCGCTGGGCCGCGAGGTGGGGGAGTTGTGTGTCGATGCGGCCAGTGAAACGGGCCAGGATGCAGTTTTGGGAATAGCATACTAGTAGTAGTAGTTGTAGTTGTAACGATGCAGCGGCGCGAGTAGTAGTAGTAGGGGTGATTTGGAGGGAAAGCGGCGGTGGTGGCGGCGACGGTGAGGCCCCTACACCGCCGAAAAAATAAGTATACCGGGCCTTCGAGAAGAGGAGTAGGGATTTTTACAAGACGCAGGGTTCAAGCGAGGTTTTCGACTCCTTTGACAAAAGCAGCAGCAGCAGCAGCGCTGCATCGAACACTGTATGCTATAGGTATATATCTACTTGCTGCTGCTGTTTTAGGCTGTTGCAGTCTCGAGCGTGACTAGTTTACGCATTTACGGGTCTGCAGTGGTTCGCAATTTTTTCTTTCGGCCGTCCGATGCAGCGGCACATAAACAGGATCATGAGAGCCTCGATGTGCAGCGCCGCAGCTGCAATAAAAAGGCAGCAGAAGCAGCGGCAGCGCCGAATTTATGCATCCTTCCAAATCTACCGCGTTTTAATCGTAAAACTAATAATAAAAACCTGAGTGCCCAGAGCATCGAATAACATGCACACGCACACAAATTGTAATTCGCGCGTGTATTTATTTAACGGACGAAATTTTCTAAATAAAATGAAGGTGATTTTTATTATATGAAGAGTTGCATTGCCTGAGATTTTATATAGTTTTACGCGTGCGATTCATTGCTTTGTTCTTTACGGTATGATGAAGTACAATTTATTGTAGCAAAATATGTACAAATCTGTTATATGCGCGAAAATTAAAAGGCTGGAAATAAAATGAATGCACCACGGTGTATCGCAGGTATACACGTATACATTTCCTTTTTCGAATTTTCGAACTGTAACAAGAGTCGTAAATCAAATTTGATATTATTAATTCTATAAAACAGAAATAATATATATTTTTGAACTCGCGCGCTACAATTTATTAATCGTATATTTCAAAAACACGTAATTTCAATGGGAAAATAAGTTTAAATACAATGTAGCGTAAATCTATTCCGAGATGAAAGCGCCCAAAGCAAAATTTGTTACATTAACTTTCGAGAAACTATTCGAGTACATGCAAAAACATGGGTAATTTTTCGTATATGAATAGAATAATTATTGTCTCAAAACGCGAGCAACATCTAGCTGTATTTATACTAGGAAACGTTTGAGCAAGCACGAATAATTGTTATATTTACAAAACAATTTCGCGAAACAGTTTACTCTAGCTTTAAAATTTGCTGCGTAGACGGTACAGCGAAAATTATCAAAATATGTTTCATTTACGTTGTGAATTAAAATTACAATATATAATTTTTGCGCGAGAAATTCGCGCCAAGTCGAGTCAAACGCAGGTCCATCGCGAGAACGAACGTCAGCAGACATCGTCTTCTCATTTCCCACCATCGATACTTCGATCTTTACTCCATTCCAATTATCATATTTTGCTATTTAGTATCTACGCAGTAAACCCAACGTTAAGCTGCGTTTGCACTGGCTACGACGCGCGCATATTCCCGTGCATAGTTGTGTGTACATTCGCGCATACATGTCCATAAATGAGTGAGAAAATGGATGTGAGCGCGCCCGCGTGGTGTATATTTTCCGGGGAGGAGGCCATATTTCATCAAAAGGAGATCGTTTCTCCTCCACAGAGCTATATTCTTCCTCTTTCTCTCTCTCTCTCTCTCTCTCTCTCCCACTCTAATGCGGCCGCATGATGCTGCTGCTGCAGCAGCGCTTATACCGCGGCTGCTCGTATAATAGTGTGTACATATACTTGGCATGGTTATAGTATAAGTTAAAGCTATATGCCTGCCTCTAGGGCGGTATGCTTCTACTACTACTACTAGCGAAGCTTATATAAGCTTTTATAGTGAGCGAGAGAGGGATGTTGCTGCTGCTGCTGCGATGTATAAAAGAAGAAAGTTGGCGCGCGCCAAGCCCTCCTCATAGAAGAAGAGGAGAGCGAGCGAGGGCGAATTAGAAGGAAGGCGATTTAAGGCGGGAGCTAGCTAGGCTTTTAGATATATCTATCTTCTATGCGCAGCAGTAGTAGTTGGAGGAGGAAGGAGAAAGATACTTATTCGCGTGTATATATACGTATAAAGAAGGAGCGAGAGCGAGGCAGATAGAATATGACTGGAGGCTCCACCCGCTACTGCTGCTACTGCTGCTGCAGCAACGTGATCTAATGTTTCTTTTATTGATTTTGCGGCCGGGTCGTATTACTCTGTACTCAGCTAGCGTAGATAGATGTATATACGCAACCCCCGCGACGCCGCCGCAGCAGCAGTCGCGAGGACAGAGAATAATATCCCGCGACTGATGCTGCGCGCGGGATGAAACGCCCTCGCGACTAGCGAAATGCCAACAAATATCGTTTTAACGAATTTTCTGACAATAGAAGCAAATGGAAATCGCTGAAATCTTAGTCATCGAAAATCTTAGTTACAGTAGTTGCAATATTATTGAGGATGGACGAACATCATCGACTGTTTGTAATTACGACGCTTGACATTTGATGAACAGTCATTCGTTATCAGAGTTTCGATGTTGAGATCGGAGCTCGACAAAATAGAAAAACAACTACTATTCGTCTATTTTATTTCTATACTGGTGACCCCGACTCCGTAATAATAGGAACTTAACTCTCTGATAGGCTAACTTAAACTTGCGTATTACAACTCAAGGGCACACACGCGTTAAAGGTTACATCAGCTCGAATCCGCAACGGAACTCGTATTATACACACATAATATAATGTAAGTTAGCTCACACACACACACACACACAGACGTGCATGCCACTCGATGCGCGAACGCAGTCATGTGTAACCCTGTACATGCATACATACACACACACATACGATGATGACTGCGTTAACTGTGAGCGCGAGGCGCGCACACGAGGAATGCCGGAGCTGCAACAAGAGAATAAGAAGGAAGAACTCACGCTCTCGTATATATATCGTACGTATATATACGCTTCCGAATGACTCTCGTGTGCCGTTGCTGCTGGGTTGGTATGCATGTGTGCACACGTATCACGTATGTATGTACGTATGTATGTGCAGTATATACGTCGGGTATCAGGGCGTTGGCTTCGATAGGTCAAGGACACATTCGCACACACACACACACACACACTCGGTGTGCTTTTCTCTCTTTGCCTTTCATTCACCCCGTACTCCGCGTATGTGTGTGTGCGTGCGGCTGTGTCTCGGGTCAGGTCGACAAATTGTACGCGCGTTCGTATACACCCTTTACGCCCCCTCGTAGTCTCTCTCTCTCACACTCGCTCTTTCTCTCTTTCTCCTTCTCTTTCTCGCGCTTCCTATGTATAGGTATATTATTGCACACGTACGGAAAGAGACTCGCACGTCTTTGAGTGCATTACGAAAACACAACGACGATCGTTTCTCGTTGCTCTTTACCGCTGTATGGTCGGATTACACGTATACCGTTATTAACTTCATTCTACGCGTTACATGTGTAAGTAAACGTGTAATGGGGGTGACTATGTTGTAATGACCTTCTGATCGTAACATAAATTTTCCAGCTTCAAAGTTGATCACGTAGACTCTTGTGTTATTACTTATCATTGCTCGAAAGCTCGAGCTTTGTAAGCATGGGGACTTACGGGAGTGCGAGCAAAAGAAAGCAGACGAGAAAGAAACAATCATACGCGCCTGCAGTAAAGAGTTTACGCAAAAAGTCAAGAAAGAACAAGAAAGAGAGAGAATATGAACGACCTTGAAAGTGTGGGCATCAAAAAATCTCTGAACCAACACGTCTTCGACATTCCGTTTTATTACCGCTGGCCAACTTTGCTGCACAGCTCGTACTCGTCTCTTTCTCTCTCTCTCTCTGATGCCATCAGTTGCGAGGTAGTATGCTCACGCTGCAGCGTCTGAAAATATGGAAGAGTCGGTGCATTTATGCATATAAACATATGTGCTCGCATATAACACAAGAGCATCTCTGCCACTGTGTACATATATACGTACACGTGCAAAAACATGTGTGCGCACAACTGTACGTACGTATATATGCATGCATGCTCAAAGTGAAAGAGAGAGAGAAAGAGAGTCAAGCTGTTTTCACATTCATACACATATATATAGGGAGAAAGAGAGGCAGCAAACGTTAAAGCTCTCTCTCTCTCTCTACTACTGCGGTGCAGCATAACTCTCAACGTTTACGTGCACGACTCTCGTTTTCGTCGGTTCTCACTGCTGCTGCTGCTGCTACTACTACCGTATATAGAAAGCGAAACCGCTCTTCCACCTACATTTTCGCCCATTCACCCGGTGAGAGAGTCAGAGTGAGAGAGAGAGAGAGAGTAGAGCTCGCACAGAGCAGTAGTAGTTGTAGTGGTGCTGGTCGTAGGTATATAGCACCACCAGCAGCAGCAACAGTGGTTTGCACGTACACACGCACAGACACTCGCTCACTCACACACACGTGCCAACAGCGCAGCCAACGACGGACCGACAAAAAAAAGAGAGAGAGAGAGAGAGAGGAGAGAAAAAAAAACTAGAACGAAAGAGAGCCGAGGTAGAAAAAAAGGGAAAAAATAAAAGCGAAAAGGGGGGAAAATAAAAGCGAAAAAAAAAGAACGTTAGAGAGAGAGCAGAGAGAGAGAGGAGAGAGCTTGCGTGAGCTTGTTGGTGGAAAAAAAGCACAAACGCCCGCGCGAGCTGCGGCTCGTTGCACACACACACACACACACACAACCCTGAAGCTGCATACAAACACGCACGCATATAACACGAAACAACAAAAAGTAGATAGCGAAAAAAATACTCTCTCACGCGCGACGACGACGAGTGTAGGTATATACAGCAGCACACGCACACGATATAAAACGCGCGCGCGTGAAATAAACTCCCGCGTGCTGCGCGCGTGGCGAGAGCGAGTATTTTTTTTTTTTTTCATCCAGAGCTCTATACACAGGCGTGTGTATGCGTATATATACGGAGCACAAGAGAGGTTGACCTGGAAAAAAATTCGGCCTCCGTGTGTGGTCTACTTAATTTTTCAAGAGCACACCGTATACCCGAAAGCGCGTGGAAAGCGCACCATCGAGCTTGCAGGTGGATATTATATTATACAGCATATAGTAGATAGATCGACTAGTTGCGCGCGTTAACGTGCGTGAATTTGACGGCTATTAGCGCGCGCGGCTCTCTGCACCGTCGACGCTATGTTTATTATTTATGCACATACACACATAGAGAGAGAAGCAGCAGCAGCAGCAGCTCATCGAGTGTGCAGGCATGAACTCGATAGTTTGGTAAAGCGGGCCGCTTATGCGCTACATAGACTGTATTTTGGGGGGGATGAAAAAATCAGCGCGAATAGATTTCATCGGCCTGATTAACGTTTAACTCGAATTTCACGCCATTATATGCACGTGCTTGCGTGTATAATGATGTTGGCGCAATTATGGGTCATTAGAAAGATTTTCGCGGTTATTTAGCCAAATTTATCCACTCTCTCTCTCTCTTTCTCTATGCGTGTATATAATATAACGAAGTTTCAAGCAATTGCATACAAGCGTAAACTGCATCGCAACGGTGTAGCTTGTGCACGTGAAAAGAGATTCGAGAAGCTACAGCTCGAGTTCTGCGTATACATATCTAAGCGCGGTAGAGATAGATAGCGGCGTTGTAAGCGCGCGAGGGTAAAAAATATGAAGGGTGTTACGTGCCAGGCAGGCAGTGACAGAAGAAATCGCGAAAAAGCAAGTTCTGTTATACACATAGCGGGAGCAGCATAACGCGAGGGTGAAGCGCGCGCAAACGTCGACAAGAGGGATAGGGCAATAGCTAGCTAGCTACAGTAGGCAGCTATCTCGTTGCCAGGGATAATGTATGTATGTGTATGCTATGTAGCGAGCGAACTGCGAATATACACGCAGTGGCAGGCGAGGCAGGTATTGATGTATTTAAAGCCTAGAGGAGCAGCGCCAAACGAAGCCCTTATTAAAAAGCACGCGCGCAGAAACGTTGTGAAACAAGGGGTAGTAGTAGGCAGTAGTAGCAGTACAAAAAGAGAGAGAGAGAGAGAGGCAGACGGTATAGACGCAAACGCAAAAGCTTCACAGTTCGCTAGCGCACACATACACACACGTACACATGCTACTTTCCTCCTGTGCCGCGTAATACAACACCCTTCGCGCTTTTTCGTCTCTCCCTCTCTCTCGCTCTCTATCATATATACAACTTTCTCCTTTGAAAAATAGCATGTACATATCCTTTTTTACCCTGGCTGCTGCTGCTGCTGCTGCTGCTGCTGCTCTCCCTTCATCATATCATCGTAGCATATAGTCGACGTCGTCAAAGTCGTAGCAATCGTAGCCGTAGCCCGACAGGTACACTCCTCGGCTCTTCGAGAATATGAAGAAAAAAGGAAAATAAGCATCAACAATAACACCCGCTCGCCAGGCCTTCTTCCTTTTTCTTTTTACTTGCGCTGTCCGATCGACCCTTCTCTGTACTTTGCAAAGCCTAAACGTTTGCGAGTATAATCGCGAGCGTTATGTGCCATTGACGGCCGCGTGTAAAAAAATAATTTCACCAGCTCTAAGCAGCCGTATTTCCGTGTATATGATTTTTGGCGTGTCAGTAAAATCGTATTAGTGATTTTATTTTATTTTATAAGTTATTTTTTATTTTATTTTTCATACGTATATCAAAATCGCATCAGAGCTTATACAAACTTTTTATTTTTCCAAAATCACGTATATCTATTTCATTTATATTTTTTTTTTATTATTTTTTAAATAAAATCTCGTTGAGAGAACCGAAAAACGCGTGTATTTTAAATTAAGCTAGAAAATCCGCCGTACCGAATCGTTTCAATTCCGCGTAATTTTTTTTCTTTCTTTTTTTTTTATACACATAAAGCGTAATGTTATTGAATTCCAATTTTTCGAAAGATTCAAAATATTCATGAAATTTTTTGATCAGCGCCCGTATACGATCATGCATATCTCATCGTTAATACGAACTAAATAGTCAAATTAATTTAACCTTTTTCGTTCGCGAGAAATACACAAAAAGCAACTGCAGCTCACCCACGAATTTTTTGCGCCGAATCGAAAATCATGGGCGGCAAAATAAATATTCGCGGCGGCTGTATGTGTGTACAAGGCTCGTAGATTAACAATAAAAGTGTCCGAATAATTCAAGTGCTCGCAGTATCGAGGAGAGTGAATGCATTCGATTAACGATAGAAATTTTACAAAAAAATACGCGCGCTCGGAACACAACGCGATAGACGGCGGGGTGGGCGGAGGTATATGCGTTCGCTCGCAAGCTCATCGGGTGCATAATGGTATAAAAGCTGCTGCCGCGACATAAAACTCATTTGGAAATTTATTTGGCCCCAGCCACGCACGCACACACACGCACGGTCGAGGGAGGGCTTTCCAACGTACACGCATAAACATAATATCTATGTATAAAAAGTATCGAATCGCTCTCCAGGCCGCGCGTCGCGTCGTTTGGAAAATTAAACGTTTATATAATGACGAATAAGCAACAATAGCTCGCTAGTGGGGGTGGGAGGTCAGCAGCTCCATTCTGTGGGGGGTGGAGCCCCGGCAAAAAAGTACGCCTCGCGCTACGTATTAATGCGTGCGCGGCCGGCTCCAGCGAGCTACGCACACAAGCTCGCGCGCCCCGAGATAAACGTAACAATGCTGATCATTATCGCAAAATGACGTCGTGATTATTCTATCCCATAGCAACAACGTGTGCGTGCGTAGTAGTATAGCAGCAGCAGCAGCAGCTCTCGAAAAGAGAGCCATTGTTAATGTAATCCCTGCAGCAGACGTAAAAGCTCGCGGCCGTCCGGTAATTTTCGCTAACGCAAATATCAGTTAACGGTGGAAAAGAGAGGCGAGTTTTATTATTACGTATACACACGTACAAAAACACCTGCCCTGCTCCTGCCTCAGCTCTCCCTCCATGCGTCGATACGATGATCGCGAGCGCGAGAGCTTGCAAGCTCTGCGTGAACCTACTCACGCATACACCTGCCAGCTAGACGCAGGGAGAAAATAGGGATGAGAAATAGAACTTCGTCTGGAAGGGTGCCGAACAGGGGTGGAAACACGCGTCTACGCATTATCTAAGCCGATCCAGCAGCTCTAGGCAACGACGTGAGCTTTACGTATACCGTAGTAGATGGCCACAATACGGTTTCGTCGAGGATAACGCCGCACAAGCATAGAGGTAGAGAAAAATAGCTGCGAGAAACTTTGCCAGTGACAGGCTTCGTCCGAATCATAACTCGTTTGTTCTTCTACTTCTTCTTCATCTTTTTTTTTTTCCTTTTCTCTTTTTTTTTTGTTCGTCATCGACGTCATTGCTGACGTGTGCCTGCGAAAAGTATGTAATAAAGCAAGCCCTTGCTCTCCGCACACGCACACCGTGGTCGTCGTCGCTGCCAGCTAGCTAGCTAGCTATCCCCTCCAGCGCGGATCAGTCGCTCGCAGATGTGGTATATAAAACTAGAGGGAGGAAAAATTGCGACAGGGCAACGCACAATGTGGGATGAGCTCTCAGCTAGCTATACTACTATATATTATTACGAATGTATATGTACGTGTATAACGTGGATGCGTTAAAAAGAGAGAACATTAGTCTATATATGGTACGACATCATCTCTCTATATAAGTCGTTTCTCAAACATGAAAGAGTGCAGACGATGGCAAAAGCAGCAGCAGCGGTAGAAACAGCTAAACTACTAGCAGCAGTATTAGTAGTAGTAGTAGTAACAGTAATGTACGTTGAAATGCGCACAGACCAGCCTCTCTTCCTCTCTCTCCTTCGGCGGAAAATCGGAAAAACGAATGGCGAGAGAAACGCGCGCGCGGCAGCGGGTGCTTATACTGGCACGCGCTTGGGTTGGGGGTGGTGGTGTGGGTGGCCCAGCAGCAGCTAGCTAGCTCGCGAGTGAGACAGCCAGCCATAAGCGCGGAGAGAGCGAGTGAGCGAAAGAGAAAGAGAGAGATCTGTATGTACGTGTGCATCTGTGAGTGTGTATATGCGCGAGTATAAAATCCGCGAGATTTTAAAGCATTTTAGTATCGATCCCTCCGCGTTTTTAGCACTAGTCGCGAGTGCTTTGCCATTGGGTGGTGGTGGTGGTGGTGGTTGGGTTGCCGGCGGGGATGGGGTTGTACGCGCGCACTATAGCTGATTTTCTCCCCCTCTTTCTGCTACAACCTACCTTTTTCCTGCAGAGGGTCGAGTACTACTACTACCTACCTACCTACAAATGCTGCTGTTACCACTACAACTACTAGAAGCAGCAGAGACAGAAAGGACGACGAGATAAAAAGAGGGAGGCTGCTGCTGCCGCCACCGCTGCTGCTGCTGCTCAAAAAGAGGGAGCTTCCCTTCCACTACTGCTGCAGCTATAGTTGAATACCTGTAATGCGCGGGCGCCAAACGCACACATACGTAGTTATATAAAGATGTGTGCGTGCATGGATATGTACGTATATATATAAAAGTGCGTGAATGCATAATAAAATTCATGTTGAGAGGTCGTCGTCGTGTATATGTATGTATGTATACGCCTGCCTGCCTCGCGGGTGGAGGAAAAAGCGTTTCGCTCTGCGTGAGAGAGAAAGATAGAGCGTTTGACCCTCTGCTTCATGTATGTATGTGTGTGCGTGTAAGCAGCAGCAGCAGCAGTAGCATCGGTTGCGCGCGACCAAGCGAGCGCGCGTAGAAAAATAAGCCCCGCGTAGAGAGAGAGAGAAGGGATGAAACGAGTTGTACGAGTGTGCGTATAATATACACGACGCGAGTAGGCAGTGCCATCATATACACACGGAGAGCTTTTGCCGTTATTTCGCCCTCTGATTTTATATATACTTTCGCGCGCGCGCCACGGAAAAACATTCGCAATACACATATATACACACTCGATTGCTGGTAGTGTATCTCTCTGCAAAGCTCACGTACATATAATATACACGTAAACACACATACGCGCGTATCTCTGTATATACGTACTTATTTACTCCCTCCCGCGCCGTTGAAAAGTTCCGCCGATTCCCCCTATATAAATATACACACTTGTGCGCCAGCCGATTCCTTTTTAGCCAATGACTAGAGAGAGGCTTGCCAGCAGCAGTAGCTACTACAGCTCTTCCTCTCTCTCTCTCGCTCGCTGCAGCAGCGCAAGCACACACCCGAGCTTCCACCCAGCGAGAGAGAGAGCTTTGTATTTAATTAATTAATATTTATACCTGGATAATTTGGATTATTTGTGCGCGCGCGTATACTCTTTCGCGCAGGCCGAGGCACCACCCGGGGACGTTTCATTCGTTATATTCGTTCTATACTATAAATAATACTTTTGTAGCTGGGATATTTTCACAACTGGCTACACTTTCTGATTGGTCCTTTAGCTCTCTCTCTCTCTCAGCTAGCCTGGGCGCGCGATATTATTATTTTCAGAGAGTCGATTCTACGTATACGTATTACCTGGGCATAATAATAAAAGCGTGTACCATGAACGTGTGTGCACGCGCGCAACAAAATCGTATCTCTCGCTCGCTCCTCTTTTCTCTATATACTTTAGAAAATGATGATAATATAACGCGGCACGATAACAACAATAATAACGATAGCCTCGTATGATGCGAAATTTCTTTGAATATTATTCGTTACACGCATAGAGTACTACGTTGGACGAGAGCTTGCAGCCAAAATATTTTAACAAAATAATACAACAACTATATATTTGCAGGGAATAATGCGTTATTTGTTTGAAACGCGCAATTGCGCTGTATGTGTGTGTGTGTGCGTCGTATACATGTATAATCAAAGCCTCGCGTGCACGTATACATTGTTCTCATTTTCCAAATGTGCGAGCGAGCGAGCGCAGATTCGCCGCCGCGCGTTCGCGTCCCGGTGCTGCTTCGATAATCAGGATAAAAATTCTCACCGAATGATTCCATATTTATATATTATATATACGCGCGCGTATGCATATAGATAGATAGATAGATATATACATATGCTCACAGCCGATAAAACAAATAGGACCGGACAGGTTATAATTCGTAAAAGCTCTCCATAATACTTTGCCGCCGCTGATGCGCTGCGCTGGGCCGGCTGCAGCTCTGGCATTGACTCGCCGCGGCTCCCGTGAAAAGTGCCATTGCAGATCTGTTATGCGTATAATATAATGGAAATTGAATAACCCGGGCATTTTATATTATATCTTTCAATCTTTCTCTCTCTCTCTCTCTCTCTCTCTCTCTCTCTCTCTTGAATGCCGTACACGCACACCACGCAAACGCTGTTGAAGTGGAGGTTTAGCGCACGTATATAGTACGATTTTGCCGAGTGCTACATTTTTATTTTTTCGAAGCTTCGACGCATGAGAACCAAAATCCAATCGGCGCGCATGGAAATATCAATTTTTGTTTTTATCCATTTCAATTTTATACATTTATTTATTTTTCGGAGCTCGTAATCGGAGAGAAAATACGCGATCATGTAAAATACGATTAAATTTACACAAAAGCCTAGTCGTCTCTCTCTCTCTCTCTCTCTTTTACGCAGTTAAGCTTTGCGAGCTACGTATACGGTATTATAATTATGCGAGGTGGTGCGGAGGTAGCAACGACGACGACAAAAACACGAAGTTCTCAGCTACGTATATATATCGCAACGCAAAATGTGTTCCTCGCTCTCACTTTCTCCGCGAGAGAGAGAGTAGAGTGTACCTACTTTTATATATAGCACAGCAGAAGCAGCAGCAGCAGCAGAAAATACTCCCTTGCTTTTCTGTCGCGCGGTCTCGGCCCGTACGTATATCATATACGCTATGGTACACGATCTCGCGCGCGCAGGACCCCATAGTACTATACGCTGACTGGCACACGTGAGCACCCATTTCTGCTGCTGCCTGGAGGCTAGCTCACTCGTGTGTGCTGCTGCTGCTTCACCCCTTTGGACCCCCCTGTTACATATATACATAAATATATATGTGCAGTGAACGTCGTAGAGGTTGGAGAGTCGAGCTACGCACGTATACATCCAGCCCTCTTTTTTCTATTAATAGCTAAAAGCTGCTCCTGTCCGTGTGTGTGTGTGTGTGTTTCTGTGCTTACGCAGAAAGAAAACAGTGAAAGAGGGTAGTTCACAGACTCTCTTTTTGCTACTGATGATGCTGATGCTACTACTACTGCTGCTGCTGCGTGGTACTTCTCCCAAAAACATACGCACGACTGCTGCCGAGAGGGAAATTTAAATCTACGCACCCGAGTTTACTTTGACTCGCTATATAGCTCTCTCTCTGCAAGCTCGGCTTCTCTACGGTGCTTGCATCATGCCTATCTACCTGCTCGAGCTTCATGTCCCGTGTAGCAAGCACGTAAGAGCGAGAAAGAGGGAAAAAATTGTTTCTCTCTCTCTTGCTCACCCTGAAAAGCTACGTAGCTGCCAATTAAATGCGCTTACGCTCGCACGCGCACGCGTGCGTGGCACGTGAAAATGGAGGAAAAAATTGCCTCTGAAAAAAAAACACACACACACCAAGCCAGCAAGCTGCGTGTTGGCAAAGCGAGCGACTCCTGTGTACGCGTACATTATACGCGTGTGTGTGTATATGTGCGTATGTGTGTGTGTGTGCCGCTAGCAAAGCTGAAAGCAGGCGTTGAGCCGGATATTTTCACGCTTTTTACTGGATAAAAATATTTATCACGCTAGCTTATGCGAGCGAGCGAGATCGAGCTTTTTTTCGTGCAGCCAAGGGAAAGAAAGAGAGAGTTTTCAAGTTCATTTGAGGCACGTTTTTTTTCCTCTTTTTTTTCAATTCTCTCACTCGAGCCAAGGTTAAGCGGGCGCGCGCGAGTCATACGTTGTCGTGTACGCGCGCGCGAAAGCTTGCGACGCGAGCACTGCGAACGATGAATTTTTTCTTCGCCAATATTATGGTATATAAGATCGAACGTGGATCGGGGTTAAAAGCTGCGTAAATTGTCGAACAAATTATGTTTACGAGGAAGGAAGAGGCCTGAGTCAGGTAGAAATGTATGTGTATTACGTGTAGGCTACTATTTATAGCTTGAGACCGAGAAAACGAGAGGGTCATTTTACAAGGTTAAAAATGTTTATATTAACATTAATTACATAAAAAAAGGGCAGCAATTTTCCTCGTAGATATGCTTTCAATTTTTTCTAAACCCTGTGCGACTGTTTCAGCTGCGAGCAGTCACATTAAATTTGCATTGAATTTGAGGTATTTTTAACAGTATATAATATGAGCTATAAAGCTCGATTACGTGAAGCAAAGAGCTACAAAAGAGCTACTGATACTGGCCTGCGACCCAAAGCGTATGTAGCAACGAAAAGAGTAAGTAACCGACAGACAAGCCAGAAAAAAGTTTTGTGTTAGCTTCTATAGTAGTAGTACAAAGCTTATAGCCTAGCTAGAGAAGCTCCGTGAGCGGCGAGCGTGAGCGTCGAAACGCGAAAGATAGACGAGGCTGGCGCGCGCGCAGGACTTTCATTCGGCGGAGGATTTTTCTCTTTCTCTCTCTCACTTCTTCTCTTTTACTCCGGCAGCCGAGCTAGGAACAAAGTATATGAAATATAAGAGGGAGAGAAAAGGGAGCAAAAAGCAGCAGGCAGTCAGGCAGGCACTGGTTGGCAGGAGAGAGGAAGTAGTCGGTCGCTATGTGCTAGCTAGGGGAGCTGCCGCTGCTGCTGCTGCTGCTGCTGCTGCTGTTACCATAGAAAAATCCATAAAGTTATAAAACGCCGTGCGGCGTGGAGCGCGCGCGCGAGCGAGCGAGATAGACAGATAGAAAGAAGAAGAAGAAGTAGAAGCAGAAGAGAGAGAAATAGTATAGCTCGACGGTGGCAGCGGCAGCAACGAGTGTGTAGTATTATAGGTAGAGAGCCTGGGCGAGCTTCGAGAGACACAGAGCAAGAGAGCGAGAAAGAGAGAAAGGGAGCACGCGCAGATTAGTTATGAAAATATAAAAGGACGAGAAGAGTAGAGAAGCAGCAGCAGCAGCAGACCTGGGGACGAGGGGCGATGTCGCGAAGCGAAGCGCTTGGATGAGGGTGGCTCTCGCTCTCTTTCCTTCTCTCGTTTTGCCGTTTCACTCGCAGAAGCGGCGGCAGCAGCAACGAGAGGGCTCAACTATTCCAACGTACTTACCGCGAGTGAGAGAGAGAGAGCGGCGTATATACCCTTCACAAGCTTTCTAGCACATGCGCCCGAGACCGTGTACATATATGTAGTATACATACGAGTGTACGTATGCAGACTTTAGAAAGCCTTGATTCTCTCTCTCTCACATAAACCACATCTGAATTGGCATTTTTAGCCGAGGCTCAAAAATATACAACCCCGAACGTACATACGCACGCACGTACGCACACACGTATGTGTTTACCGCGCTCTACCCCTTTTATACTCATTGTAGTGCGTGTTTGTCTATATAAATTATTTATCCAACGAGACCAGAGCAGCAGCGGTGTAGCTACGAGCCATGCGGCATCAAAGAGAGAGAGAGAGATGATGTTTTTCAGTTAGCCCGAAAACGATGATCTCGTGTCAAACCGCTGCTGCTGCTGTTATATACGGATGAAAATGATTCGAATCATTACAGAAACACATCATACACGCGATCATTTAGGTAATTCCATATAACGCTTGTGCCGCTGCTCTGCTAATCGTTTGATGATGATCGTTCGCTGCTGCTGCACTATACGTTGCGAATCTATCCAATACGGCAGCCACCACACCACCATCATTGCCAGTAGCAGCACACCACGCGCTGATTACTCATTTTTAATTTATTCTAATGAGCGTTCGCGAGAGCGGAGAGAGATATTCAATTGTCAAACATCGGCAGGAATAGAGGAGGGTGGAGGCATAGTAATTAAAATGATCGACCGTGTGTGAGCGGGGATCAATTTTGTGCACAATTTATCGCGCCAGGTAGATTGTTAAGCGCGGTAAACATTGGATATTAGACGAAAATTTTAATACCGCGTCGAGAATCTGGAATTTGGCGCGACGCGATTTTATAAAATCGATTTCGCGAAACTCTCGGAATATAAGCGCGCGAGAAAAAGTCTTCAACTGTATACTGGCGAGTGTATAAAGCGGTGAAATAGAAGATTTACTCGGCGAGCGTGAGTTTTGATTTAACTTTTTCGATATAAAAACTAGAAAGAAATCAGTTTCTTATAGCTGGGAAACCGTATGCGCGAGAATACTCGATCCGAGCTGGGCGCAGGAAAAAAATGGGCTATCGAGGAAGAAATTTTTTGCATCGAGCTTCGCGCAAAAATCTTTTACAATTAAAAGCGCAGCCTAAGCTTGTCTCTCTCTCTCTCGCATTTGTAAAGTCATCAAGTACTGTCAAGATCACTCTCGGCGCGCTTTAAAATAAAAATTAAACGACAAAAAAAAGAGAAAAGAAAGAAAAATAGTTTGTGTGTCTTTTAACGAGTTGCGTCGCTTACTTCGGCCGTCGCCGCTGCTTCAGCCGTGAGTTAATTTGCTCTCGCTCAGAGTACAGTATATAGCGCAGTTAAAAATCGAAACTTTATAAGTCTTCCCTCCCTGTTTGTTGAAGAAACGTCATTAATTCAAATGAATTAACATAGCTAAAATTTTCCATCGTTATATATATAGTTTTATCGGGTGGCTGCGATAGTAGTGGTAGCGGTGCATAGCACGCCGCCAGGGCCAAGAGGGAGAGAGAGAGAGAGAGAGAGAGAGTTGAAGGCAACTCTTAACTGCGCGCGAACAACAAGGACTGCACTGCAGCATCGCAAGAGAAAACAATAACAACGATGACGACGACAACGACGACAACGACAACGACAACGAAGAAGAAGAAGTAGAAGAGAAGAATGTCTCTCTCTCTCTCTCGCTCTCTCTGTTCATGCATAATTCAATCAGAGCCGAGTTAGACTAGAAACGTCAATACAGCTTCTCTCTCGCTCTTCTGCAGATTATTTCTTTTTCCCCGGGAGCTATACCGCGCGCTCTAGGTTCACCTCGCTCTCTCTCTCTCTCTCTCTCTCGCTCGCACACTCTTTCCACCCTAATCTTTTTCCCTCCCTTTGGCGCGCTCGCTGCGCTTCGTAAAAAAGAGGGACAGAACTAACGGTATATATATTTTCCTATCCATTCCACTCTCGCGCAAATACCTCCCACTACTCTGCTACAACTGACAAGAAGCGGCAGGCGGCGGCGTCGGCAGAAGCAGGGGGTGAACGAGGCAGGCGAGCTGCTGCTACTGCTGTGCGAGAGCGCCGGGCTTCTTTTATATTTTAATCAACTAATTCTGCGCACTGCGTACATACACAAGTATATGCTGCTGCTGCTGCTGCTACAGACACACAGCCTCGCGCGGCGCGCGCTAACTACCCACATTTCGCGTCCTTTTACAGATATATATAAACGTATACACACATAGAGAGGAGAAAGAGAGAGAGAGAGAGAGCAAAAAGAGAGGAGGGCAACTCGCGACCATTCTCCGGGTGTTTTAATTGCGACGAGGGAAAGAGCGAGAGAGAGAGAGAAAGAGAGAGAGATGAGCATGCACGCGCTGATTCGATGGGATTTTTTTTCGCACCGGCCAATGAGAGTTGCGCCTCTTTCATCATCATCAGCATCAGCATCAGCATCATCATCATCATCATCATCGTGCAGCAGCATCATCAGCATCGGCGCCAATATAAAGTCCGCGCGTAGCTCGAGCTTTTATACGCGTAGTGCCCCGGAAGCTTCGCACACACACACACACGGGCAGAGCTTTTACCCCCACGATAAATCCCAAATAGTCGATTTTTTTTTTACTTTCCTTGCGAGCCACCCAAAAACGATGATGATACCGCCCTATAATACCTCCTCCACCTCCTCGTTGTCCTCGCACTCCTCCTCCTCCTCATCCCTCCCGATTCGTTATTATCATCATGATCATCGGGCTCATCCGATCGGTATAATCATTAACACAATATTGACGACTTTTTTTCGGCCCTACCCTACCGTTTTTTCAAAATGCGCCACGCACAAATGCTCTTGTGTACATAATAATCTCATATACACTCGAGAGCTTTAATTAAATAATATTTTTTTATTCCTTTTTGATCGTTCGTAGTTGTTTTCCTTTTTTTTGCTTTGCTTTGCTTTGGCCCATCGTGTGACGAGTATATAAACCGGGATTTTAACGCCAGGTGTTGTTGTTATTTTTCCCCTCTGATCGTTCATTTTTTCGGCGCGCGAGCAGCAACTGCGATGAACCCCGCGGAGAGAAAGCTAGAGCCCAGCAGCTCGAGTGAAATACACAGAGAGAGAGAGAAATGAGTGGATTGATGTTGATAGCGAATAAAATTGCGTGATTGGAAATAAATAAAAGCAACAAAAAAAAAGGGAAAATAAAAATTTCATCGCTGAGGGGGGCGAGCGCGGTGGCTAGCCCGTAACTGGTATCAATTATTCTTGTTATCAATCATTGTGCGTGCGCGTTTTAAATAACACATTCGAGTTATATAGCGAAGAAGACATTTTTATTGGTTTAAAAAAGTTTTGCGTGGCTAAACGTGGTCGCGTGAAAAAAGTTCTATCCGCTCGAAAGCGTATTATACCGAATAGAAAAGCTCCGAATGAAAATAAATTGTCCTAGCCAAATAATTTTCTACGTACAATGGCCGAGTGGAAAAAATTAGAACTAGCTAGAAAGCCAACAAAAAAATCGATGATAGACACTACAGAGGACTCCCTGCTCTACAACGTTGCTTATACGATCATCCCTCGCGTTAAAGAGCGAATTATCGTGGGTAAGAGAGATAACGAAAAGCAGCTCAAGCGCTACACAGAAGGGGGGGTGGACGCTTAAAAAGTATAGGGTGGGGTTGGCGTTGCTCCCGCTGCTGCGTGAATAGAAGAAAACAGCGCGAGCTTTTTAATGCACGCGCCGCGTATACCCTCACTCTCTTTCTCTCTCTCTCTCTCTCTCCCTCATTCGCACTGTTTTACATCGTCTGGGTGGCGTATAATACATACTCTCTTTCTCTCTCGCCGTGCGCGCAGCATCCTCTCTCTCTCTCTCTTTTTCGAATATAGTCTATATATGTATGTGCGTGTACGTACACACTACTCTACTCCCTCTCCCATCCCCCATCCGAGCGAGCTGTGCGTTAGGTTTTCCATCTCTCTCCGCTTCGTCGTTTTTTCCACTCACGCATACACACGAGAGCATCCACCGGGGCACCACCCCTGCACGTTTTCGCGCCAGGCGCGGCGCGCAAAGCACATCATTTTCATTTTCCCGATACACGCGCAGAGCGTAGCGCGCGAATGTGCCGCTGCCGATGCTCGCGTAAGTATGTACGCCATGCAAATTCGTGAAACGAATCGCTTAGTCGCGAGAGTACGCGGCAGGATATTTTTGTTTTGCGCGAACATAGAAATATCGGCGAATCGTATGCGCGGCGATCAGCGATGCCGCTGCCGCGCGTGGACCGATGAATTTTGCATACTTTACACAATTAGATCTCGATTAAATTATAAATTGCTATATCTATGTATGCGACGCTGGGCGCGCTGCTGCTGTGACTGCGGCTGCGGCGACACAGCAAAATCGTCTAGTTCGATTTTATTGTTACGCCTTTCGGGGCACACCGACCGAGCGCGAGCGCGTTGATATTTTGATAGAAAATTATTCAATTTATTAGCATGTAATTAAATGACGATCTACTCTATACTCTTTGTCCCCATCCCCCGCGCTTCGCTCTATCTCTAATGCGAAAATTACGGTTTCGTTAATTTGCCCCATTGTTCTATTCGATTTGTTATTTGTGCATATACACACACACACATTTAGTAGAAAAGCGCCGCGATTCAGTCATCCGCGCGATGGGATGGGCCATATAAAATAGGTATATACACAGACGAGCCAAGCTCCGTGGACATCTATGCTAAAATTATTTCGTCCTATTGCACCGGGTGCGCCACGCCGCGCTAAAAGAGCGCGAAAATCTATTTATTCAATTAAATCATACATCAATGGAAAATCGCGCGTATGTGCACCACCCCTACACACTTTATAGCTAGCTCTAGCTAGCTCTGGAGCTGCGCTGCGCTGCTGCTTAATTAGCATATTATGTTAAGAGCAATCAGCCGGTGCCCCGCGCGCGGCAGCGCTTAGTATAAAATCGCTTCTCTCCATATATACAGCTATGTGCCTCAATCGCAATCGATATATATATACGAACGCGAAATAGCTATATACATTTTCTATACATATAATGCTTGCGCAATGCTGCATAAGTACTATGGCTCGCCCTCTCTCTCCACTGTGTAAGCCTGCTTTGAATTTCTTTTAAATAAATCCAGGCGCGCGGCGGGGGCACGCGTCCATGGTGCTGCTCTGCGCGCACAGGTCTAACGGAACTACGCCGCCGCCGCCGGCAGCTTACGGATTCTAATCCATCGAGAGGCTCTGCTGCTGCTGCTACCTACTACTATATAACCGTGTACGTTTTTATCTCTATTCTGCAGGCTCGCGCACAAACGAAATAGCTATACGTATATATCTACTACTACTGTACACTTTTATACTCCCCGAAAGAGAAAGAGAGAAAGAGAGAGAGAGAGAGAGAGCTAGGCACGCTCGGGTGTTTTACCCTCTACAGCGGCAGCGGCAGGCAGGCAGGCAGGCAGGAGCTGTGCGCCAAGTGCGCGCCTAGCCGTGCCACCCTTCTAATTTTTCCACCCCTTTTACTAAAATTAAAATCAATAGTGCTCCACCACGTGCCTCACCGGCAGCAGCAGCAGCAGCGCCCACGGTCGACGAGCAGCAGACTAGCTACTACTAGGCTGCCACCACCCAGTGTGCAATTATCTATATATACCGAAACGAACGTGGATGGATATAAAACGTACAAAAAGTACTGGAGGATGAAGACACGACCTTTCGCGGATTTCAACCGCAGCTAGCAGAGGAGAGAAACGGAGAAAGAGACGAGGCAGCTGCCGCCTTTTTTCTTTCATTTTGGCTCTTTCTCTTAGCCACTACCGATGGCGATATCTTTTCTAATGCTCATCGGATATATATTGGATATATCTCCCCTCCTCGCTATACATACGTATTTCCGCATTTACGTATTAATTTGAAAAGTTCCCTTGATGAAGGGATTAATCGTAATTACACGTGAAAAATTTAGCTTTGATCGGAACGAGTTAATCCAGAAATCCCGAGCTTTTGATATTCTAAATAATATTTTTTATATTGGATTATGTGTACTCTCGAGATCGATTTTTTTACGGCTGCCACCGATCTAAACAGATATCGATTAAATTTAACTTTTATGAATCAGATATAATAAGCTATCGAGGATCAAATCACGATGATACGAGAATACATAAATTTAATTTTTATCTGCTCTTTAATCGAAGTATAAAATGTACTAACTTTTCTGCCAAAAAAAGAAACGAGCGAAGAGGAAGGAAAGACAATACACAATAAAACCCTCATCGCACGTAAGATTGACATGATCGATAGATATGCGATTGTTGCGAGAGAAACTTTGCTCGTTCGTGCATGTGTGTGTGCCATCAAAAAAAAAAAAGGCGCAGAAAAAAACTTAACGTATATTGCGTACACCTCTCCATACGTATATATACGTATACGCAGAAAACGAAATGCGGTTATATTCAGCGGAGCAGCGCAGCTACATGGCTACAGCTACAGCAGCAGACGGTTTGCGAATCGTTATCTTATCATTCCTATTGGATTCTTGTGTCGTCTTTTTTATCTCGAATTTTATGACCCGACTGCTGCTGTGTATATGCGCGCATTATACACATACGCACACGTACGAGTCGATATCTCGCCGCGCTGAATGCATATAAATACACATACACACACATTGAAGAGAGAACTGACGAGAACAAGCTTGCGAATGTATATATTTTTGGCCCCGCAATCGTTAATCGCAACATAATGCGCGATACAATATATACTCCAAGTTTCAAATCGATTCAGCAATTATTATCGTTTTGGCAATGGTGAGCGTGGTGGCGATAATTTTCGTATATTGTTGCATAGCGCGATAAAAAAAGAGCATTCGTCAATCAGATCCAGCAAAGATTTTCAGAACAATTATTATATTTATAGATTCAGATAGAAATCGCGAGCCAAAATGTCCATCGTTCGAGTCCTGAGAATTATTCTCTTGAAGAATATCCAAGTCGCGAGAGTATAAGTATGTGGGCCACACAGTATTACGTTCGCAACGGTATGCGTTTATTTCACGCAGCATCTGACGTACGGTGCGTGCAGATGCGCACGTAAAACACGAGACAGACGTGGGAAACGTTTTAATCGGGCGTAAGCGGCAATAAAGCTATCGTTGTACGCGCCATCATCGCGCAGGTGTTGATGCGTGCGATCGCGACGCGCGCATATATTTTCGTTAACCGGGCCTTTCGTCGCCGTGCGATTCAGCTCGTATACAGCTTTGAAACGTCGCGTATCCGTTCTGAACTATGTTATTATAGCGGATAACCCGGTGTTATCGTTAATAATCGAGTCAATTCTCAAAGCTCGCATCAATAGTGCATAGAAGGCATCAAAAATTAAACGTCATCGCGCTTGCGAGCTTCGTGTTGTATACTATCATCGCGCCTATGTGTATCTGCAAGTTAAACGAGGCTTGAGGCACATTTCGCTCGAGCTTGCAAGCTCGCACCGAAGCGCGCACGTATATATAGTATACTGTATAGTAAGCTAGAGGCGTACGACGGAGCGACGTGTCTCTCTCTCTCTCTCTCTCTCTCTCTCGTAGAGCGTCCAACTGCGAGTAACAGGTATATATACAAGGTGTTCGATTCAGCGATCCGCAGCAACAGCAGCAGTAGCTGCAGTATATATAGCTACACACACACACACACACACATACACACAGTAGTGATAGCGGTGTAGCAGCAGCAGCAGCAGTGCAAGCATACAGGTGGTCTAGCGCGTACCTAGCGCTCCTATATATACGTATAAATCTCCCACTTCTATATATATATCTGTACATACATACCTATCTCTCTCGCTTATATATCTCACACTCCACGCACATATAGAGTACGCGATGCACGTGGTATTCTCGCGCGCTTGCGAATGCGGCACGGTAGGTATATGTGCAGCGGCGGTATAACGAAAAGCACTTCTATGCAGCGGCAGCGGAGAGTCGGAGCGCGACAGTTTCAATTTCCTATTTTTTTTTTTTTTTTTGCACTCCCCTTTTTTTTTGTACGTTCGGTTTTACATTTCAACCGCGCGGCAGCGATTGCAATCAATTTGACGTGTAAATTATCTTAAAACCGAATCTATCGGGCGTATATAGTGTATACGTAAATTGTTTTACAAACTATTTTCGAGAGCAACACATATTTTGCGGGCGGCCGCGTCGATTGGCAATTGATCGTTCTACGCGCTTGCGATTTCATCAAGGGCTTATTTTTTTAGACGATTCGAGTCGCACAGATGTGTGAAATTATATCATAAATTCGCACGGCGTGTAAATATTTCGGTGAGAATTTATTAAAATTCGACTGTCAGCGCGAGCGCGCGTGAAATGCGCAGGGAATTGAGAGAAATAAAGAAAATAGGCGATCGCGAGCGGGACGTGCGCAGGACGATCGCCCATCGCGAAACGTATGAAGAGTCGATATCTCCTGGGCTCCCGCGTGGACGTCCCTATAACGTTTTTGATATAATATAATGAAACGCGTATAGCAGTGTACGTGTGGCCGCACTGTCACACTGGCGTTGTGTAGTAGTAAAAGTAGTAGTCGTCGCGCATTCGTCGTAGCTAGCTAGCAACGCGAGCGAGCGAGCGAGCCACGGACTCGAATCGTCGACGCAATAAAAAGAGAGCCTTTATATTCGACAGAGAGAAAGATGGGAGAATATATAACCAATATTACCAAGAGAGCGAAAGAGAAAAGCCTCCTAGTATATACTTTTTAGCCTCTTTTACGCGTCTAGTCTCACTCCTCTCTCTACTCTACCCCTCTTACGCAGTACACACGGCTACAGTCGCAGCAAGCCATGTCCCTTTTCCTTGCCTTTTTACTCGCGTTATACGCGCGCGGCTATACGTACGTATATAATACATCGAGTTTTAACTCGCGCCCTCTTCCTCCCTTTTCGCAGTAGTATGCACGTATACAGAGAGCAGCAAGTTTTTCAACCCCGCTAGTTTCTCTCCCTATAAAACAGCGGCAGCATCCCTTCTCGACGTCGTCGTCGTCATCGTCAAGAGAGAGAAAGAGATAACTTCCCCGACGTCGTAGTCGTCGTCGTTCGTCGTCGCTCGTCGGATCGTTATGCGCGCCTATGTACAATATTACATACACATTCATATACGCACTTACACAACCGCTGCGAAGAGAGAGAGAGAATAGCGACGTCGCGCGCGCGTATTGATTCGAAATGTGTACAATTTTGCCGTTTTCATACATCCCGGCATTCATCTATGCATAATATTATATATACACTATACACGCTATACGCGAAAGAGTCGTGTCGACGTGGGAGCAGCGAAGGGATCAGGGGAAAACACGAGTGGGTGGGAGAAAAAAGCTCTCTCTGTCTCTCTGTCTCTCTCTTTATTAGGAAAGCGCTACTCTGCTCTGTGCTCCGATGACAATTAAATTCTCGCTAATCGCGTATACTATTACTGTACTCGTCGCAGCAGAATTACATACATAGCATGCATACATACACAGCTGCTTCAAATTCGTTTTGTGTATAGGAGAGAGGAAAAAATAATTGGACATACGCTGCTCTCTCTCTCTCTCTCTCTCGGCGTTACGCGAACAAAAAAAAAAAAAAAAATATGCATAAAAGTCAACTCGATCGCGAACGAGTGAGCGCGCGCGTGTTATACTATACACACATTGCCCATAGGAATGCATCCCTTCTAGTCCTATTACGAAAAAAGGGGGTGCGCGCGTGTAACGCACGCGTCGACGTCGTAGTAGTAGCGTACGTATACGCAATACGCATATAAAACGAGAGCGGCGTGTCGCGCAATATCTGCCTCTTAATTAGAGAAATGCTGTGCTGTGTGCTCGTTGCTCTTTTGTTTCTAGCCAGAGAGAGTGAGAGAGAGAAAGCGACACACGAGGGTGGTAGGAGTATGAGTTGCAGAGGTGGCTATGGGAGGCAAGAAAGATAAGAGTTGTTTTGGATATGTATTTTGTGTAATTTGTCATATATAAAGAGAGACGCTTACAAGGACGTCGTCTTGGCTTGCTGCTGCTGCTGACGCCGCAGCGCATCTTTTAAAAATAACTGCGTAAATGCGCTTGACTCCCCGCGACAACACGTCGTTAAGCTCCTCTCGCTCACTCACTGTTAATACAATAACGAAGAGAGATCGTTTCGTCGCTAATGATCACGTGGCATTATTATAAACCCGTCCATCCCATCCCCCGTCCCCTGCAGCGTATCACTGCAATTGACTCTATACATCTATTATATTATAAAGTGTATATATACAGCCACGCTAACGCGAGGAGCCGGGGCAGCCACACCGCCACTGCTTATATACTCGTGTCTGTGTGCGGCTGCATTATACGAATCCCACGTGCCGCGCATGTAAAACAAACGAAAAGATAGTGGCACGAGGAGGCAAAAATCCTCTCGCGAGCGAGCGAGCGCACCTGCCGCTATACTCGTAGTCTTTATATTTTTTTTTTCTCTCTCTTCTTTTTCTCTCTTTCTTCGAGCGTGAGCCATCCATGGGCTTGTTGTTATGTTGTAACCCAACGCAGTCATTAAATTTACTGCAGCAGCAGCAGCTCCTTCGTTTGCTACTGCAACTATATATACACGATGTATATGTCTATATATCGCTCTCCTTTTTCTCATCGTCGTGTCTCTGCGACGTTCTCACGACTACTACCACTACACTACACGTGTTGTATGTATATAGAGAGAGAGAGAGAGAAAGACAGAACTCGGCAATTAGACGATGATCGTAAGTTCGGTCACCGCGAGAAAAGATCACATGTTTCGGGAAAGATGATGACTTTCGCCGAAATTTCTATTTGACACTCTCCGCAAGTATTAAAGCTCCTCCATCGCGTTATATATTATTAAATAAATTGCTCTTGCTCGCGGCCAGTGGTGGTGGTGGTGGTGGTTGGTCGAGCTTGGCCTCGATTTTCATCTCGCGATCGCGCGAATATAACTAATCTAATATTGTATTTAGGACGGATTAATTTTTATGCTCTCGCGCTCCCACAATAAACTTGTTAAAACGATAACTTTTTTTATTCATGTGACCTGGGCAATAACAGCACGAAAGAATACCAGAGTTGACAAAAAGAAATTCACCTTTTCATCTAGTTCACACGGAGCTGGGCTATTCCTGAAAGGTCAATGTACATTTTTAGCCGCACGCTCGAACTCTCCGTGCGCAATTTTACACAAAATAGCCTCGTTACGTAACAAATAAATAAATACACTGTGCAGCTGCGCAGCTCTCTCGCTGAAATTGAAAGAAGCATTGAATTAATAGAATGATCGGGTGCTGCGCTGCGCGTGGTACAATAAAATCATAATGAATATACGCGCGCGCGCGTTTCAAAATTCATCCCTCGTATATTTGTATATTTTAGCTATTCAATATAAAAACGAAACATTGTGGAAGTCCGCTGCCTGCGCTCGGGCTACTGTGTTTTCTGCCCCCGATCTCGCTGGTACTGCTGAAAATTCTCTTTCTCGATTACACATGCATAATGCATTATGATTTTGCCAATTTATATCGCTCACATATTTATAATGGCCCTGGATAGCGTATACACACACACCAAGCACAAGCTCTCATTATTCACGTTGTGGTGAAAAAAAGACTATACGCGCGCGCGCGCGCGGCCATAGCTTAAATATCGCACGCGCGCGGCGCAGTTTGTGCCGCCGCGCAAGTATACAATAATGAACATAATAATAAATTACTGCACCAGATCATCCATAAAAGCATTTTATTATTATATATGCATAAATAACGAAGCTTACCGATACAAAATATTATATGCAGTCATAACAAGTACGCGCGCCTCGCGCGGAGGAAGTGGTCGGGAGGAGGATGGGGACGCGTTGGGTGCGCGGAGGAGTAGGAGAGAATATAAAGAGGGTGGCGTACAGGTTGAAAAAAAAAATCTCTCGCTCGGTCTCTCTCTTTTACGCGTTTGCAATGTGATGTAGCTCCACCCTATAATAAAATGGGGCGCCAATGAGAGCGGCAGCGCGAGCAAGCGATGAACCTGTGCTGCTGCTGCTTGTGCGTCTGCCGCTGCTGCTGCTGCTGCGGAGGGCGACAAGGGTGGTTTTTACTATTGATTACCGAATTAAAAACACGCATGCATAATTCAACGAGCGCGCCGGGCACGAGTAAGAGAGAGACAGCAGCAGCCGCGCCACCGCCACCGCTGAGGGCTGCGCTTGAAAAAATGACCGACAGGTTTCGCGAGCTGTCGCGCGCGCAAGCACACCCCCTCTCGTCGCGGCGGAAAATATTCATCGCAGCTTCCTCCCTCGCTATGGGAGCTGGTAAGAGTTGTTGTATCAACCCTTCGGTAGAGGGAGCCACTGGAAGGGTTGCCACCCTTGGGTATCCGAGGTCGCTGCTGCTGCTACTCGGGAAAATTCTGCGCGTATCTGTCGATGATAACAGCTACAACAGCTACAGCAGCAGCTGTGCCACCTCGTTATACTTGGGGAAATTTTAGTAGGTCGGTAAAACCTCTCTTGTTATCTGTCGATGAACCCGCATAGAATTCGATCGAATAGACCTTGAATTTACTCTTATCTAAACGTTCAAAATTTATTAGGCCATAGGTGAAAAAACATATTTAATAAAAGAGAAGCGATTTCGATTGTATTGTTTGAAAGTTTATTTTGCAAAATAAATTGACACATACAACAATATACTTTTATGGAAAACTTGAAAATCAACACGTATTTTCCTTTCCATAAACGACATTAATTTTTGAGAAGGTTTTTTTTTCTGTTGCTCTATACGAATAAATGTTTATTACGTTATAATGTACTTTCGATTTTTCAATAAATAGAGCAGTTACGCTTCGAAAAACTATCTGCTTTTTTCTTGTCCCATTTCCAATTGTTCATAATCAAAAAATTGTTTTTTTTTCTCTCAACGTTGATCCGAAGCGTATAGGTACAGATTATTTTCAAGTACACTAATTTTTTTTTGTTTATTTTTATCATATGTATATCTGTTATTTTATCAGTTAATTTTTTTTAATGCTAAATCTTTTACAATATTTTAAAGATATCAAAATTTTATTCGATGATTGAGTTTTTTTGATTTTTCTTCCGAAAACAACAGGTGTAAATAAATATACAATGAAATTACATTTAAAATATGAATAAACTAACATCATTAATATCGTTAATATCAAAAAGCAATTTAAATTTGTACCAAGTTTCGTTAATAAATAGTAAATTCTGTATAGATCATTTTAAATTTATCTACTTTTAAAAGTATCGTTTTATAAAATTTACATATACAGCTCAAACATTCAACGAATAGTTTAAAAAAAACAACCAATGATGTTGTAATGTTCAATAATATCATCAATAAATCGCAGCAGACATTGCTAAATCTGTCGCGAACTATTGAAAATTATTCAAGTTACCAATGACACATTTGGTTAGTAAATGGTATATTATTATGTACTTTCCATGCGCGATTGGTTTTAAATGTCTTTCTTCGATTCTCGTTCAGGGCTAAATCTTCTACAGTGTTATTACTTATTAACCACAGTATTTGCTTGAGTTGCTTTTTTCGTTCCTTTTTTTTCGCTCATTAAATCTCGTATTACAAGACAAAGATATCAATTAAGATAGAGTGAGAGAACAATCGAGTATAGGATACATGACCGCGCCTTCCGATCTTGGATCATCAACTACTATTATAAGTACGCATGAGTATAACAATGAGAAAAAAGCTTATGAAAATCCCGTTACATTGGCTCCTCTACGCGACTCGCGATTCAATAAAAAAAATAACCAAGTTTAACCAATGTAGGTTATCAGACAAATGTAAACATACGCGCATACTATTTGTATAATTTTTTTTACTTATACATACCAAAAAATGATAGGATTTGTCACGCAAGTCCATCGATCGGTTTTTACTTTTTTTGCAAAAAACTTACTCGCACTTATTCGCCTATGATTGTTTATTATTCATTTATTTATTTGGATTTTTTATCGTCTATGTAAATAAACAGCATGTACTGTAATCTATACGTATGATGTCGAATCTCGCTCGAATAATAATTCGTTCGTGTTATTTTCTCGTTAACCATACAGGGTACATTTAATTTTTTAAGCTTTTTTAAATTTATTTTTATAAAATTCCGATTACAGTATCACGGCAATCATACTAAAATCGCGAGTACAAAGTACACCCGAGTCACTAAAAACTAATGTTATTATTATCATTAATGGTAATGTTATCGGTACCTATAAAGAGAAAAGTCTTTCAACATAATTTATCTGTTATTACGTAATTCTGATTTTATCTTACGGTATATTTGATGTATAATTAAGGTATTACGTTCATAACAATTTCTATGATTTTAATACATAATTTATATATTTACATACACAATAGTATTTGACAATTTAATTGGTTTTCGGATAGTTGATTTTTCTCTGAAAATAGACACGCTTCGAATAAATCAAACTTTTGCAGATCCCTCATCCAATTTATAATCGTGAATTCGAGTATTTTTGCCAATTTAGATAATGCATACTCGCGATAATTCTTATGACAACTCATCTATAAACTCATTCAAACAATTGGCTGCTCACGATAACAATTAACAAGTCTCAGAACGATCAAGGTCATCACATGCAGTAATTTAATTATAAATATTTTCATCTCACTATGTAATCATGCAATAGCATTTTTATTGTTTATATGTTTAGAAGAGAATATTGAATATTAATATTTGAAAATTAATTAATTTTTTCTATTCAAAACTATCTTAGTTTTTTGCATGTATCGATCATTTTCAAGTATTCAAAATTTTTTACCACTTTATCAAATCCAAACTCAATCATTTTGATGCCGTCTAATGATAATCTAGTCAAGTATTTTGCAATGTTAGCGTAAACAACTCGATAATTAATACAGCGTTACAGAAAGTTTTTAACCAGTTGCATAATTGTTATCAATTTTATTGTGAACTGTTATAATTTCCAATTCAAAATTAAACAAATTAATTTTTTTCACCAGTCATTGTTTAATGAAATTTACAGATATTCGGTTATTCGTAGATATCGCATCAAAAATTAAATTTTTGTTAATACTGCTTTATACATTGCCAATACACAAGTTCTTCGGATTGTTCTTGGCACAATTATTCGAATCAATTTTTTTTCGATAGATAAATTTTGCCGTACTCGAGTAATTTTCTTGAATAGCACGTTTCGAAAGTATTACAATAGAACATTACGTATTATTTCGCAATCAAAGAGCCAAGGGCGTTTAACACTTGTTTGTTGAAAGCTAAATGATTCGCATCTACTATTTTATCATAAATATAACATCTCTCTTTCTCTATGGCGAACCCAGATACGCACATGGAAATCGAATGAAAAGCAAACATACGGGGGAGAGAACTCACATATGCATCGCACCATACTGTAAGAAGTTTTCACATAAAGTTAACTTTAACGAGAACTGACTGACCCGTGAATTTCCAATTGAACGCGCTATAAGGTATATTTACGAAGATTCAGTTTACACATGCGTAATGCCGCAATTATTGGAATTACTGTAATTTTTTCCCTATAATATTTGCCCGATCAAATATGGTATGTATGTACGGCTATATTCGTATATTATATCAGCCCTTTTAACCTTTCCTCCGACTGAATTTTACATTTATTTATATATCTATATAGTATGTGGCACTTCCATTAAAATTTTCCGACGAGTTTTCGTCCACCTCGAGACTCGTCGGAAGCAGATTCAAAGTCGTATGTGTATGATACTCACAAGTAGAGACTCTCGACTGGGGGTACGGATTCTTACGTAATCTTTTTTACAGTTTCTTGATGTTAAAATAAAAACATATAATAAAATAATTAAAAATTAATATTGAAGTCTCGTCAAAGATTTCACGTTTAATACATTCTTAATTGAATGTGATTATGAAGATTTAAGTAATAACGATAATTATGTGTATTTTAAATCTTCTTTATTTTTAAAACCACGTTCCAGGTCGCACTAGAGAAAAAATACGTACCTTCTCTTTTTACTTATAGAAACTATTAAAATAAGTATTTTGTAAGAATCCGTCTCTCCACAGTCGAAAGCCTCGCTCCTCGTTAAAATATCGGAAAGATGCATCAATGACGAGTCTAGGGCGCATCGGATTCTAAAACGTCCTATACACGTAATATAATACATATTTTTCTTTACTTTTAAAATAATATTCCTTTGACGTTGACATCAAGTTCGAGCGCGGAAACTCGGGGACATTATATAAATCAAATCGTCGATCTCAAGGTCAAACGAAGAAATTATTCTCTGAACTTTGTGTGAGTGTGTGTATGGGGTCAATTCATTCATAATATAACGACGCGTCCTCTTCTCTCTATAAACGAAACTTAAATCATCAGCAGCGCAGCAACATCATCATCATCATCCACCCCTTGTGAAAGGACGGATTAACTCTCCTTTTCATCAACGGAATTGCAGACTTCGTTTTGTAAAAGCTCAAACTTCGGGCTCAGGCCAGGCAATATGCTCGTCTTGATTTGGCTGTATATGTCTAGCGGTGGCTTCTTGTTACTGCACTCGAGGCTCGTCGTCTCGTTCAGTCGCGGCGGTATGCTGTCCGTGCGCTTGTGTGCGGGCACGAAATTACTACCCTCCGGCTTTAACGTGCCATTATTCTGCTGCTGATCGTTTTTATCCAAATTCGTCTGCGCAAATTACATTGAATTCGTTATATAAATTTTGTAAAAGGGCGAGTGGACAAAATGAAAGAAGCATAGAGAGAATTCTCGTTTTATTATATTTTATTATATTATATATCGTACCGTGGAGTCGGGAATCAAGGTGCCGTTGCCGAGCCTGCGCTGCTGCTCCTGAAAAGTATCGTCCTGATGATGAAGATTTATCTCGTCCTTCATGATGGCACCCGTGATGACGGGTTTATTGAGCGATTGCTGCAGCTCCAATTTCGAGGCGATATTGTTGTCGGTGCCGGTGCTCGGATTCGCACTTGATTGAACGTTTGCATTATTATTTCCCGAATCGTCGAGATCCGTCAAATTGCCAGGATGATTATCGATGGATGAACCGGAATCCATCGGCAGCAGATCTTCTCTAATCGTCTTATCCAGAGTCTATATATGACAAAAAAAAAAAACGGAAATTAATTCACTCTTAATTGAAAGTCAATTCTGTTTATCGAGCTAGAAGAAAAAAAAGAAGTAATTAAGGTCCTCACGTTGCGATCCATGTCCTTCTCCATGCTCGGCGTTTTCGAATCCTCGAGCAGGGTCTTTTCCGTGTCGGGCGATTTGTCAAACTCGAGCCAACTCGAGCTCGAGGCTATGTGGGTCGTGGGTATTAGTTGCTCGTAGCAGCATCCGCCACCGCCACCAGCAGCACCGCTAGTAGCCTGAGCACCTGCAGCCGAATCGTACATTGGATAGCCGAAATGGCCGGCTTCGTATTCCAATTGATTGCCGTATCGGTAGCTGGGATTGGCCGAGCCCTCGCTGCAAATGGACAGGTCCGATTGCGATAAACCGGTGTTGCAGCTACCGAATAACTTGGAGTTGTCGAAAGCTGAAACGGACGGGGCGGTTATAGTTAGTTAGTTAGTTGCTGCCGCGCATTTATTGCGCGCGTATATATACAGTGATCGTGATACGGCTTCTCTTTCGGTTTGAGATACGATCGTTTTTATTTTACGTATATATATATTTTTTTTTATGCGATAAATGCTGCTGCCATGCACGCGACAGTTAAACGCACTTTTCGAGTATGCGAGAGATAGCAACGTACGTGTAATTAATGCTAAAAGAAGAAGCTCCTCGAGAGGAACTCGTTTTGTCCTCTATATACGTGCACTTTTGGGTTTAACGGCATCGGAAAGGGGGCTTTATCGACGATTCAGCCCGCAAAGTAACGTTATACGGCTCTAGGCAGCAGCGGGCGTGAAATATGAAAAAAGCGACATTTCAATTTTTCCTCCCGCTAAGTCGCGCGAGCGAATAATGCAATAGCAGTGTAGTAACACAATGGTGTGGCAACAGAGCGACAGCGAAAATCTCGAGGCATTTGCGCGCGCGCCTCTTCCCGCGCGTCTATGTGAGTGTTATCAGAGAGGAAAGAGCTATATGTACATAAGAGAGTACACGCACACATACGTATGTGTAAGCATAGTTAGGCTACACGAGCGTGTGTGTGTGTGTGTGTGTAGTGCTTGCGCAAGATGCGAAGAGGCCGCAGCAGCGGCAGTAGATGCTGTGCTGCAGCGCTGCACACTATATAAACGCACAAACAGAGTCTTGGTGCAGCTGCAATTTAGCTATAAATACATTAAGAAGTAGGGAGTCAAGCTTAGAGATATATATACACACACGACGTTGTGTATAGTAGAGAATCGCGCCTATCTTCCTCTGATGCTACTGCTGCTGCAAGCTTAAACTGGGTCAACAGCTAACGCGGACACTCGCTGCTGCACTAACACACACGCGTCTGTACGATGCAACGTGTGTGTTTACAAACGTACACTCCACGTATATAGACCCTCTCGTCTTTTCTCTCTTCAGAGAGCCTCTCCGAGAGATAGCCAGAGCTGCCCGTTAGTCCGCAAAACGATTTTAGCACCGGAATATGTAGCAGTATTTATATTTATTTTCACTCGACTTAGAGCCCATCCATATCGCATCTCCATCCGCAGCACCACCCGGATATGGGTATATATCGATAATTAGAAAGCTATATCATCGATGTATGTTACGATGATGATTCCTCACCGGAAGTGGATCGCGCGGCCGATGATGTTTCCTCTCGATAAGCCCGAGCTTGCTGCTGCTGCTGATCCGCTGCCGAGGAGGCAATCTTGTTATTATTAGCGCCGCTAGCTTCGTCCTGATAGCCTGGCGGCACCTCCACGATCACCGAGCAGCCATTGTCCTGATATTTTCCGACTCTCGTGTCTTCCATTGTGACCTACAAAAAAAAAAAATAATAAATCAACGTGATTGTTATTTTTCTTATTTTATTTATCATTCGATTGATGTGTTATTGGCGCTCTTATGTAATTGCACGTATCATCAACTCCATATATGTGCTTCTACTTTTTTTTTGCTGCTCGTCGATGCGTCATTTTTTTTTTTGCAAAGCACATGTGCATTTGTGATTTATTATCTTTTCTTACATTTATCGCCGTTAAATTTTTGATTTGGAAAATGTATACATAGAAAAAGCCTCGATCAAAGTATTTTCGTTTATTAAAAATGATACAGCTTACATATTTAATTCTGTATATGTGCGCGTTTCGCAACGCGACGGGAGCTTCCGATAATCTTTCGCTAAGCTTTTGCCTCGATTTTGCAACTTTTACGTTTATATTATATTGATCAACTTTTGTCTCGAGCGCCGTGTGTAATCCAAGCGGCGATGTTCATCTGATTTTGAATTATTGCCTCCCGCGATAATGCACGATTACACTAACTTGAGTTACAGTAGCTTTCACCAAGTTAATATATTTATCGCGCGCCGAATATTGTTGACGCAACGAAACGAGTGTGGGTCTCGGGCGTAATGTAACTAACGTTAACAATATTGAAATTATAGCAGATGTTTACGATTATGATAAAAACTCGCGGATTTCCAACTCGATTTATTATCAATAAAAAATATACATAATATGAAACTATGCAAGCAAAAACATGTATACAAAGAGAGCTTCACGTGATATAATTTAATATATAATTTCGAAAAAAATTTTTAAACACTCAGAAACATATGTTGTGCGCGCAAAATTCAATTCAGCGTCAAAAACTTTCTACGCTGCTGCTTCTAGCTGTGTGCTCGGCACAAATTATATTTACAATTGAGGAAACTTTACGTCTTGCATATAGAGCTTCTTTCATAGTATTATTAACATTAGAAACGTAGGCCAGGAGCGCGTAATGTAAGAAAACTCCTCGCCCAAGACTTCGCTGGCTGCTCTATGCTTTTACATACTTTATGTACTTTGTCTACTATTATTCCGCTCTTAATAGAAATACATATTCTCTACCTCGGTCCAAAGTTTTGTTCATACGCGCGCGCGCCTAGAAACTTCGAGAAAAAAAAGGCGTACAAATAAGTGCGCGGAGCAGCAGCATCGAGGAGGAGATGCAGCGCTTCCTTTACTTCGAGGCACTAGAAATTTCGGATCTTGCAAGCTCGCGAGCTCTAAAATCGCCCGTAGCCTGTAGCGAAGAGTCTCGAGTCTGGCTGATGCACTTCGGGGGAGTGCATTACCGTATACCGAGCTTCGATACGTAATATATCGAATGAAGCTTGCCGTCGAGAAGTTACATGCACGTATGGCCTATGGCGATGCGTACTTCGGTAGTATATAGGAAGCAAAGGTAAGTTATACGAAATATTCTGCTAGTCTAAACGTCTCGATGTACGTGCATTTTTTTCTCCATTTCGCTTCGAAATATAATCTCGCGAAGAATCGGAGGAATATATTTCATTCGTCAATGATATTCTAGAAACAAGAATCCCGCGAGAAACGGATCGTATCCAGCACTTATAAAGCTTTTCTATGTTATATATACGAAAAGTTTGTTTGTTATGAGAAAGTTCGCGGGCAGAGAGAGTCACGCGATGCAGCGGCAAGCAGCACATCTTGTCAAGGTTTTTGCGCAAACTTTTTAATAGTCTTGTAAAAAGGCTGCTCGCTTCTAGGGTAAACTCTTGTCTTCTTGCGCGCGGACCTTAATTACTTGCTTATATACGCGGCGAGTAGGGCAACACACATTTCAAAGAGAATAAGAAAATAAACCAGAGCTATATGTGTGTGTATACGGTTAAGCACTTGCTGCGCGCGCGCGCGGGTGAGTAGAGGCGAATTTGAATCGTAAAGTTCCATGGCGCAAAGTTTAACTATGTTTCCCTACTGCTACTACTCTTACTTTGGGGCTAGGCTGCTACCTGCGCGACAAATATAAGGCGTCATTGCTACTCGTAATCTTTGTTACAAGTGCACTTTCGGGAGTGCCTTAAACTGCAATATTGTCTTCGCCTTAACTTCCAAGTTTAATTGCACTTTCAGCCTGCAATTATTTAGTCCAAGTACATACTCATTACTCGAATTAAAATCTTCTCGAGCGGGCACGAGGCTGATGCTGTTGACGATGCTGCCGTTGCCTTAGTGCATCGATGCAAATGCAATCGCGAGCTACGTGTTATTTTTTCCCTCATCCTCGAAAGGCGATAAGTGTAAGGTTGAAAAAAGCTTTTTGAAATCCTCTTTTGGAATGCGCGCAGCTCCTTATGCAGCACGTATATATCAACACTTAAAGGTTAAAGCTCGAGCAACACAGAATCCTATATAGACACGCGTAGAAAACTACATTGTGTGCATATAAGAAAACCTGGAAGAAAAGATTTCGCAACCTATATAACTGCGCGCTGCAGCAGCCGAGAGTTGAAAGAAAAAAATTGAAGGGATAGAGAGAACGAGAGCGAGAAAGGTGTAGAAAAGTGCGCGGGGGAGACCAGAGCTGGAATATATTATGCTACTTATGCGCATACAGAGCGAAGGGAGAAAAAGACTCGTGCCCTACTAGTGTCTGCGCGCGGGCAAAAGTTCAACGACATTTTTCTTCGATTCGAAGAGATCTTCGTCTTATTAAAAAATCCACCGAGTCGTCTTGAAAAAATATCATTGATTTTCTTCGCCCTCGAGCTTTTTCAAGCGTCTGCGTTTACAAATTAAGATAGGGGGATGTAAAAACTGCCAAGCGGTAAAAAAAAAGGGTTAAGCTCGAGCTAAATAAGTCGTTTACGGGCTGAGCTAAATGAGACACGTGAATTAATTGAAGAGCTCTAGCTGCAGACAATGGTCGCAGCGAAATGAACTACTCTACTCGGCTCTTACCGCTCTTTCCTCGGTCTCGACTATGAGGTGGTTATTTTTTAGCGTCAGGGTAATAATGTTGCCGTTAGCGTTCTTGCTCGTCAGGCTGCCGGCCGAGGTGAACTCGACGTTGTTGCCGCCACCGCCGCTGTTACCTCGACCCAGGCCCACTTCTTCCTCCATCATTTCCGACTCGCAGATGTATCTCGTCCCATCCATGCCGTTTACAAGCTGTAACATAAAGAATAAAAAAGGTTGATGGCTTTTTTTTATTTAATTGCGTGAAAAAGTTTTTTTTTTTTTGATGATCGTAGTAGAGTAAACTACAACTACTGCACTTTCGAAAGCCGCACATGTACTTTTCTTTTAATATTTCATTCGCCTCTCCCAAAGTTTTTCATACGGCGCATTTCGCAACTCTCGTTTCCTTATACTTACTCTCTCCGTGCGCGAGCGAGTGTAACTTTTCAAAGGGAATTCTCGATTCTCTGATTAAGTTGGTAAATTACTTTGCGCGGCAGTACAAGCGCAGTTTCTCTAAATTGACGCGTAAGTACACGGCGAATGGACACTTTATCCAATTTTTTTATCATCAGTTGTGTACCATAAAAGAAAAATACGACGAATAGGTTGAAACTCGAGCAGAGATGTTTTCGGTACAACAACCCCAAGCCTCGAGAATGTTTAGAATACAATAAAAAAGTAAATTACACAGCCACTGAAAAGAATTCGGATTATTCAAGGCCTGCTTCGCTGCTGCCGCTGCAGCGCAACAGAATTTTCACGCAAACGTGCATATCGAATAATATATTATAATACTGCTGAATAAATAACTTCACAAGCGTTTTCCGGTGAACCGATATGTGCAATGCCAGGCTCTCTTTCGTACGTATACGTTATATCGATTTTTTTTTATATATAAGTATGTGCCTCGCGAGTCAAAGTACGTACGTACGTATACGTACATTTCAGCGGAAAAGTTTTACACACGGCACGCGCGTACAGCGCAGGAGTAAGTATGACAAATTTTCATCTCGCGGGCGCTCGCGCAACGAGAGAAAACCGTCTGACTACGCACGAGTTCGTTCTACTGGAAATTATCGGAGGCGAACTTTATTATGTCATGTAGTAGTAGTGTAGCACAGCGGCATTTATCGAATGTACTTATGTACGTCGATCGATTTCTATCGAGAGGGAAAAAATGCTTCGAGTTTAGGAATTATTTTTATTTTGCGTTCAACTTCTTATATTTTACATTTCGAACGCTTCACTAAATTTTAACAAGTTATTCTACCGGATTATGATTAAATAGTATGCATATTTTTATTCTCATAAATTATTACCGAGTATAATAACGCCTCTTTATCTTCGCATAATAAAAAATTTTAAAATAATCTTGATAAGGAAGTTTTAAAAGTAATAGTAAAACACTTCGGGTTACGGAGATTCCACAAATGAACGTATATACGCTTTTGAAATACCTGCCCGTCGCGTACCCGCATTTCTGAAAATAAATCTACTCAATTTGTAAACTGTTCACGATGGTGGTGTTCAATGAAAACGAGCGTAAAAAAATCGGTGATCTTTTATTAGCTATGATCTTCGTGTCCAGTTCTTTCGGCCACTATGCATAATAATCATTTCGAGAGTCATAAAACGTAAACACGTTATCAAATTTAAATCATTCCGTATGTGTATATCGAGTACAGAACTTTCTTTCTCGATCTTAATCTTTCATATATACTTGTGCGTTGAATATTTTTCTTGTGACTCATCAGTCATTGTAATAGATTATAAAGTGACATCAGTTGAAACGCGAATAATTGACGCTCGATCAACAATTACTAAAAAAAGATTGATAAAAAAGCCTAATATGCTTTCCATTATAAATTATATATCGCGCGTAAACATTTTCTCTTTTGATACCGAAAAAGGTCGTGTGTTATAGTTGCTTTTAGAATGCGTCACGGTAAAAAATAAGATTGTTCACCGCGACGACGACGACGACGACGACGACCCAAGAGCTCGAAAAGCAAAGGCGTAAATTTGCCTTGCCAAGTTCTGCTGCGCTGCGCTTTGCGAGATGAATCGCTTTCTCGTCGTGTGCATTAGCACGAGAGCGCGTAAACACAAGTCGGTATACGTAGCAGGACGTGACTACTCCGCGTAGTAGTCGCAATCGTATAACCTTTGGGCGTTCGCACTTCACAGAGAGCAGAGCAGAGCAGAGCAGTGCAGCACTGCTATAATACGGAAGTGCGCGCGGCCACAGCTCTGCTCTCTGCGTTATAAGGTCCGTATACTTAGACGAAGGCGTTAAAAATTAACGGGCGCATGAGAGTGCGTGTACTCGCTGGCGTATACACACTTGCTCTACAAAATGGATATATATATATATATATATTCTAAAAATTTAAAGTCCAGTTACCGTTAGCTATGTACCATTAACATAATTAGTTTTCTACGTTACGAGGCGCGCAAGTGTGCGCTCGATAGAAACACGATCATCATCGAATATCCGCCGCACCAGTTACGAATTATATAATCCACCAAATTCTGTGGCAAGTGTAAACATTGAATAACTGTAATAAGAATTCGCGTCACCTATATATTGACTTAGAAACAAGACATACTTTCTCGCGTCATTGAATCTAATGAACACGAAGCAGCGGTACTTGCTGTGTATAATAACATTAGCCAGTGAGCCATGATTTTCGTATACACAGTATACGTGCGCGGACGCTTGGTCATTGACCGTCTGAGAGCCGCATTTAGACTTGTTAGATTCTTAACGGCAAATCTTATCGTTATTCGATGTACTCGTTGATAGGCTATTATACGACAGGGACTTAGACGAATCCCGGCGCACAAACACAGTCCATTTGTTCAAGCTCGATGACTGTGTGTGTATCATTGATTCAATGATTCAGCTACATATTTTTTTTTTATTATTTGTACTTGGGCATTTCAAAAGTAAAAATCATCGATATATTTTGGCAATGTATGCTATTTGTATTATCAGTCAGTGTACTCGCAGCTACAATATTCGCGCAATGGAAATTGATTAATAACGCGGCTAAAATATATATTAGTTCGCCCGGAGTGTACTTCTGTGGGAATCTGAGAAGCGATAGTGATTAAATTTTAGGTCAGGGGTTTTTGATTCGTAATGAGCAAAAAGAGAGAGAGACAGAGATATCATAAACCGTAATTTCGTCACATACATTATGTATTATACGAGCGCCAGTATAATGCCCGAGAGCAGCACTGATTATATTGTCTTGCGGGCATCTCTCTGTCTCTCTATGTGCGACCTGTGTATATTATGTACGTTTGATTTTGCGCTGTGCAGTTCCTGTACTCTCGATGATTAATCCTGCATCGATTTTCGCTCGTTAAAGAGTCACCTTTATCTCCGCGCGCTCTATGCAAATTACTTTCTATCTTTTCAAACGCACACTCTCATGTACTAATACACACAACTTGCTCGACTCGTTCAATGACCTTTCAAACGACGGCACGTGCGCGCGGCCAAAAGTAAATAGAAAAAAAAAGGAGAAGGAAAGAAAGAAAGGAAAGAAACCTGTGCGCTCGTGTTTTGCTTGCTTTTTTTTTTTACTTCTCGCGCATCGATACACGGCAATAATTACGGTAATGGTATTAGTGTCTATTACTCTCCTTTCCTATTAAATCGCCGTATAGAGTCTTAATATGTATGCCATTGAATTTTAACGAGCTACGAACATAACGTGTTCGCCTATATACAAGTGTTTGCTGTGGTTGAGGCCGGTGAACGTGTGAGTAATTTATACACATCTTTCGGAGATTATAGAGCGAAATTCCAACACATATATTTTCTCAAATCAACTGGTTTTTCTCAATAGACCAGAAAAAATATTTATGGCTCTGGGTTTTTGATCAAAGTATAAAAAAAAGGAGACTTTTTATGATACGTTCGTAAGAAAAAAATGAATAAATAAAATGTATCAGTCACTCATAGGGTTATACTTTTGCAGAGTAAATTCTGAGGAGCAGCCGGGCTTATTGAAAATTATACCTTTGAAATAGGCTTTAATGTTTCGCTTATTACAAATGCGCAAATATTAAAATTCAGCGGAAGGCGGGATTATTTCAAAATCCAGTTGTCGAGCAGCAGCGATATATCTGAGGCTGCGAATTCTACCTTGAGTTAAATTGGTAAAGTGTACTGATAGAGCGTTTTAATATTTTTTTTTTCTTTCATTACAACAAAATGCTAATAATTATATTATGATTTCGCGTTTTAAATACGGTCGCGCGCGTTAAAATTAAAAATATTTTGAAAGCGTCGTCGCGAGCATATTACCTCATCGTCACATATTCTCAAATCCACATTATTATATTTGCAAGCGTCAAAAAATAGGATCGGTAAAAAGTGTATATACGAGCACATCGAGGTTTTAATTCGACGTGAAAAATACTCGGCACCGCGCCGCCGAATGAATTTTCAAATAGCTTAATCAGCACGCGACAGCTTTTCGAGGACATACGTTTTTAACGAGGCGCACGCGATGAAGTCATGTTTTCGTTCTCGATTGACTTTCGTGTGTATGTGCGTGAATTATATATATACACATCGGTTCAAGAGCATCGTGCGTACGCGAGCACGCACGCGGGAGGATAGTATTTCGATTGATATACTCTTCTTCTTCTTCGTTCTTTTTTTTCCTGTATCTAAATAAAAAATACAGGTCTTTGTGAATTTTTTCATATTTTTATACATGTACGCATTGATGAAACAAAGGCTAGTGACCCTGATTTCGGTGAGGTCGTTGTTCTCTCTTTCTTTTTTTCTCTCTCTGCGCTTTGGCGTGCGCACGTTTGGTCGTTCCTTTTCCGTTAGATTGTGGCACCATCGCATTTTGTGCAGTCTTTTAACTGCGCGTGAATATCGGCACGAGCAGCAAAAACGGGTAAAAAAAAACCTCATCAGTCAAACGCTAATTCCTCGCGGCCTCTCCGTTCTCTCTCTCTCTCGGTGTCTTTCTCTCTTTCGCAAATTACAAACTTGCTCGGAACACTTTCTCTCGCCGATGCTTTACATTACGATGTCGAAGGTATAAAAGTTTGAAATTCAAAAGCGTAGAAATCGCGCAAATTATAGATTACTTTTTCCTCTCTCTGTCTCGGTGTATAAAATATCGTAAAAAGCCGATCGAAGAAGCGAAAAATTTCAAAGAATATTATACGATCAGGTGGGAGGATAAAACTAACAAGTATTATATAAAGTGTGCGGTAAAAAAAAGATCGATTAATTCCATCGCCTCTCGAGAAGAGCTCGAACACATTCCTCCGTCCGGTTGTGTTGTACACATTATAGCCGCATAGAAAGTGGAAAAAAGATTGTCCTATTTTTTTGCCGTTTGTTCCTTCGCGGCTTCAGCGCCTTTCACCTGCCCAACCTGCTACGGATTCGCGCAAGCCTAAAATTTAGTCAAGTGCTTGATGGTTACGTATGTGTGTTATACTTGTGTGTGAATTTGCACGTTTTGTCTTGTGCTTTGCGCGGCGTACCCCCTCCCACGAGCTCTCTCGAGTTCCTGCGAAAGTAGCATTTCGTTATATTATAATCACACCGAGATTATATTTGATGTCCGTGTGAGTGAGCGAGCGAGCAGCGGCGCGATGTTTGCCGTGTGTGTGCTATTTTTAAAAGAGGATTGGAAACTTTTATTTCGCCAGGTTTCGCTTGAATGTCTTATATACTTTTAATATATCCTCCGGCCATTTGTCGATCGGGCCGAGAGGAGGTCAACTTACATATGTGTGCCTGTGTGTTTCGCCTTGGCGAAATCATAATAGCTTGTTATAATATTTCAATACCGGTGCTCGATGCCGCGCCGCCGCGTCGGTACGCTGCTGATCGTATATTTCGAAATGTTAGACTTCAAATAATAATGTGTCCATCCTTAATTTTTTTTTCTTCACTCGAGCGTCTTTTAAAAAGGTGACCCAGAAAAAAAGAGTTACTCATACACACACTTTGAAGCGTGTTAAAAAAAAAAAAAAGTAGGAGCAGCTCGATAAGGGAATTTGCGGGGATCCTGCCTCGCGCTCTCTATACCGTTGTGGTTTTTTCGAATTACGATATGCGCGGAAAAATAGATGAACAAATCCGCGGCACAAAGCGATTTTTTTTTTCCTCGGAACTCGTGCTCGTAAGTATCTGAGTCAGAAAAAAAAGTTCGCTAGTTTTATATCGGAACTAAGCGAGCGCCATTAACGTTTTCTACAAAACCTATGACTTCGCAGGATTATTATAATATTGCAAATGAGTAATGCAGCAAAAATCATTAGCTAAAAATTCAAACCACCGGCCTGGCACACACACAAAAATCGGTCATCGTTCATTAAAAATGCTGATCTATTCAAATTCACATATAATCTGCACATTATCTTTATACGTGTATACAACACATCCAAATATTTAAGAGCTTGATGTATTTCGAAAAAGGAAGTGTACCGAATAAATATCTGATTTATTACTTCACGGTTTTATATATTACAAGGCATCAAAGGAAAATATATTATATTCTCTCTCCTCGAGTTTCGGGAGATAATATTTGAAATTTCACCTATTCCCCGACGAGCTCTCGTTTATAGTGTGTGTGTGTGTGTGTGTGCTGCTGCGTGACCCATTCACGGTGACGATGGTCCTTGAAAATAGAGTCAATGCAAAACATAACTGGTTTTTGAAAATGTGAGAGCAAAGACCATCACGACGTCGACGACGACGACGACTGGCTGGTGATTGCAAAGCAATGGGATTCAGCAAAAAAGTAGGTCAAAGCATAATGTTCTACAACGTCGTGTACATGCTGCTATACAGCATATAATACACGAGATATATTCGTATTACAGAGATATAACGAAACCCGTCTCATTGCGGGACGTCACCGCCATCTTCGAGTGTGTATGTATGTGTGTATGTACGAATATCATCATAATATAATGTATCGCAAACGCAATGAATCTCCATATACGCTACACCATGATTACACTTTTTTTTCTTTTGCCTTCGTTTTTCGTATACTCGCGCGAAATACGAGATGCGCGCAAATAAAAATTTCGAAATTTTTACTGATAACTCCGTTTCGTAATCCCGGCGCGCAATTGATGCATTAATAGGAGATTTTGGAGAGAGAGAGAGAGAAGTTACGTGAATTATATATACCAGTTTTGCAGTTTGCTCAAGGTGGGTACATATATAATACCAGATTCTCGAGTCTCGAGTACAAATTCGTATATAATTGCTTTGTAGAACAAGCTCGCGCGTTCACTTGAAGAATTCTTTTTCTCTCTCTCTCTCTCTCTCACACACACACTACAGCGCCGATTAAAGTAGAATTTGTAAATTCAATGCGCGCTAAAAATAGGATCCACGGCGTGCATAAAAAAACGAGAAAGAGAAAGAGAAGAAGAACGAGAGATGAAATGCTTCGCTCAGTATTTTTAAATTCAACAACACACGCAAACACACGCCCGAGGAATATAATACTACTACTGCAGCTCGTTGCGTCGCGTCGCGCTGAAAACAAAAATGAACGGATTTTTAGAGTCTTGGCTCTGTGTGTGTGTGTGTAGGTACTATATATGATCCACTCGAATCGCGGGTCCGTATATATACATGAATATACATGGCTGCTGCTGCACTATGTATATTTCGTTGTATATATAAATGTATCTGCACGCAAAGCACGCCTCGGCTCTCTGCTGCTGCTGCTGCTGCTGCAATTGGCCTTGAATCTAATGCACGCTAACACACGGTCGAGAGCCTATTCTCTGTGTGTGCGCATACAAAAGTTCATAGACCCCACAGGCACATTGCACTCGGGCATAGTATATATTACGCGTGCGTCTGATACATATAGCGATCTGCCGAGTCGAATTCTAAAGAATTTGGAATGCTGTATGTGCAATAATTTCGTTGGGTTTTTTTCTTCTTCTTCTTCTTCTTGAACTAAGAATTTTGAACGTATACCGAGTTCTCGAAGACTTTTTATACATAAAAATAATATTCATCCTTTTTTTTTCAATTTTACCTATACCCACGTCCATGAATCGTACGATAAAGCACACGCATCTTTCAAAGTGCAATAATAAATATTTCGCTACGTTTACTATTGTCACGCGACGAGAGGGAAGATAAGCCACGAGGCTGATAACAAAAAAAAAATGAAAAAAATATTGCAATGATTCATCGGCGCGCAGCAGCGGCATAGTAGTAGTTATCGTCGCCTCGGAACTGCGTTTTATGTAACACATATTCACAGAGAGAAGAGCAGCGTCGATACACACAATGCCGCGCACTCAGGAGCATATGTATGTTTTTTTTTTTTTAATGTTTTTACGCGTGTTAACGTCGCGCTTTGAATAATCTTCGACGCGGAAAATGTATCGGTAATTTTTCCATCTCGCGACTGCGTGGGATGTGTGTATACGTCGTTGTATTTCCTCCGCGTGTGTACGCGTATTCGTCGGCGAATGTATAGCAACAACAAAAGCCAACGGTATCGACAATGATATCTTCAGGTTGCGCTCTAGCGCAAATTCCGATTTCCGTAGCTAGCAGCAGCAGACTCATGCTTTGTCGTACGTATAGCCGCGGCGGCAGCACAACTTGGCCGGATCTCTCTCTCTCTCTCTGCCAAGCCGTATGTGTGTGTGTGTGTGTATGTGTTGACTCTGCGTTTGCAGCTCTCGACTTATACGTATATAGCCACCCACGACTCTGCTGACATCGATAGAGTTGCAAGTCTCTATAAAACTGCGCACGTCTATATGGGTACACGTACTGTTCGCGATTGAAATTCAGCGACCTGATTTTCACTTGTGATAGAAACGAATCGTAGAGGGTTTCAAAAGAAGTTGATCACGGAGAATAATAAAATAGCGGCGTACGACGTACGACGCGAGTCCAAAAGGAATAACGTACGTATTATTGTGTGTTTATATAGACGCGCGCGGGGCACATACAAGCCAAGTGTCACGTTCAACTAAAACATACATAGAGGCATTTAATACCCGAGATTTAATCGGTTGTAAGGCGAGACGATTAGAATCGGACTGTACGGACGCACGACGACGTATAGTATAGCCTGTAAGCACGGGAGAAAGGAAGAGCGAAGCTCGAATATATATTTATATCACGCGTAGTTATTATTGCTAAAACTTTCGATGCTGAAATTTAGCCGCAGAAATATCGAGCGAAAACAAGTCAGCTAATTGACCCATACGTACGAGTACTCGCGTCCTCGACCGTCCGTCACTATACTCTACATTATAGCTATCGACGTTTATATTATTATTATGTACATGGACGCGCGGCGTGCAGTAAAAAAAAAATGAAGAAAAAAAAATTTGATTCCGATACAAGGCTCTAATCTTAACTACGTCTGCGCCACTTCCTGCGCGCGCGGTGCGCTCGCTCCGACAGTTTCTACGAATAAAATTGCACTCGATGCGCGCTTATGCTATCGCACATAGAGTAGAGCGTGCGAGCTTTTGCTGCTGCTGCTGCTGCAGCGATCTTTTGCTGCTGCGCTGCGGCGGCCCTCGCGAACATATCTTGCACAAAGTTATATATCTCGTACAGAGAAAAAAGTGCACGTACGTATATAGCGCATTCTCATGCATTATACACGCGTTTATCGACGTCAGCGATGTTGTAGATAGATATATGTGTGCAAGCTCCATCGCACACACGTATAGACGCGCGCACACGAACGCGCGCTGATTTTCTCAAGTTTTCGCCGTGCGGCGCGCAGAATACGTATATATACGCATGTCTCTTGAGAAATTTTCTCCGAGAGCTGAAATCGAGACGCCTCGTGTGCAAGTTTGCCTCCTGTACGCGTGTGTGCATGTACGTGTGAGGAAGAGAGCTAGAAGCTCGTCGTGCTCGAGACAGAAGGCGCTGCGGGAGAACTGCGCGGCGCTTCTCGTGCTGCTTCTGCTGCTTCTGCTTCTGCAGTGAAGCGTAGAGGCGAGAATTATTCCGTGAGAGAGTGAGAGAGAGCTCGGAGAGATAGAGGGAACAAAAGCCATCCCCCTATGAATTACCGACATCCACATAAGCTCGCAGGCAGGCAAGTATAGCACTGCAGCACGGCCAAAGCTCAGCAGCAGCAGCCAGCAGGCAGGCAGCGAGTTAGCGCGCGCGACTAGTCTGCGTGTGTGTGTGCGGCGGGTGATTAATGACCAACTTGTATCAGCTATCCCGCATATATGTATGCACGCGTGCATAGCATAGCGTATATATATGTGGCGAGGCATACGTATTATCTCGTAATCTCGAGCGCAAGCCGTGAAACCGTACGATACGAGCGGCAGCGGACTAGCGGCCGTTTGCCTATTTGGATGCGGCAATTATAGCAGCGGGCCACACACGGATACATATTTCGAGTATAATTGAGCGCCGGGCTGCCCCCGCTCTCGTGACGCTCGAGTGGATTTTGAATTTGAATTTTTTTTTTTTTTTTACTTTTTTATGAACACGATACTTCTCGTGAGCGGACTGCGCTTTTATTTGGGCACCTTGTGCTGCTTGTAAAAATGGAAAAATTCTCGAACAAAAGTAATTTTGAGCAGGTATTCATTCGATACCTTCGTGAAAGCGCTCAATATCACTAATGCCTTGATGATAATAAATGACCGTTTTATCATTATTTAGCTTGTTTTTGGCGATTTTTCTGTTAAAATTATTGTACAAATGTTAAGCACATTTTAAACGAATTCAAAATGATCATTAGATTGACAAAAAATTCAACTAATTTTCTACCACTCTAACTACAACGACACCAGTACAATATTCACCGCTAGATGGCGAGTACCTTTATCCGTAAACCTGCAAGGGACAAAACTAAAATAATTATATTATATATTATAAGTCTAAGTATTTGGGTTATTATGACTAGTCCGCTTATATAGACAAGGCATAATATTTCATACTTTACAAGCATCAACTTTAGTTCACATAAATGTAAAATAAAAAGTGTTCAAAATCACTCAAAGGATACTTGTGATTTTTTTTCAGAATACTTCGAACTGTAATAAACCACATTTTGAAAAATTAAAAATGTTCAAACGTCATTGCTCGCACGTATACATGGCTGCCTCGCAGAGGTGAAACATTTAAACGTATACTGCGGCTAATGATACGTCGTGAGCTGCTGCTGCTGCGGTCCTCCTCCTCCTCCCTCGCACCTCCATATAATGGCGAATGGCTCAACGCCAAATTGTATACGTATATAGGCGTGCGTTCCGAATGCCATTAGCACCTAGCAATATAACGCGCTTTAACAGTCGTGAACGTCGCGCGCGCGGCAAGCGCAATGCTAAACTTCGCCTGCGCTCTTCACTTTAATAGCAATGATGTGGAACCGCACCTTCGCCCAACATCGTCGTCGTCGCCGTCGCCATATTCAATCTGCAACTTATAACTTAGCGTTTCGCTGCGCGCAGAGCTTCATCCGCAGCAGCGCCCCGAGACAAAACAATGCACACATACACCCACAAGAAAGTAGCGGCGCGGCTGCATCAAACTTGTAATGGCAATTGACAATCTGTATATATCTATCGTAAAGTTTTGACAATGTCTTGCTCTGTGTGCTCGGAATACACCCTACTCTTCTCTCTGCAAGGTTTTTTAACCATTCAGCAGCAGCTTTGATAATGACTTTCAAAAAGGACGTTTTGCTGCAAGAAGGCGTTTGCATCTGTACAATTTTTCGAATGCTGCATGGATAATTTACAATGTCTCTGTGGCAAAAGTTTATCCTACATTCAACTTGTTTGCTTGTCATTTTCTTGATTCATTTATTCAAAGTATCAATGCTAAGTTGACGTGCTCGTATTTTCTTTTTAGCTTCTAACGCAAGCTCGAAGTTTTTGTGTGTTTGCTATCGGTTTTTCTCGAAAGTCGAACGTCCGAGAGCTCGCGTCTATCGATATATCCGAGTCCGATTTAACCGCACACGTTTCAATTTTGACTGCGCCCCGATAAAATTTCTCTCTTTCCCCGCGCGCCTGGATAAGTTGACTCGCGAGCCAATTTGTTGCAAAAGTCAGACGAGCCACAGAGCGAGAGAGAGCATAAACGTAAACTTTACACGCAGCTCTAACCATGCTAAATTATTCCGCGCATGAAAATCCCCTAAGCATTATGTTTCCGAGCACGTAAAATTTTACATATTCGGAATTCTTCTTCCTGCTCCACTTGGCAGTTGGCGAGGGGGGTACTTCATATATACTTGAGTTAATGCATATAATAATAAGAGTATTCTTCAAGTAAGAGGGCGCGCGCGCACAACAACACTAGCTATACGTATATGAAGCATCACTCGCTTAGCTCGACACAAAGCTTTCGCTAGTTCCTCTCGCACACACGTATACACGAGCGCAAAACTATTTCATTTTGCGGCCGCTGCTCAGTGGTCTAAACATTTTTATTAAATTTGTAATTCTTTGTCATTTCTTTTGCCCTGAAGCATTGCAGGGCGTTCCACGAATCGTCGGACGTTTAGCGTAATGTTTATGTAGAAATGCTTAAAATTGATAATGACCTAATTATGATAAAAAAATGATCGTTTTAAATGTTTTAAAATACATCGCTATTAATACCACTTTAAGCTTTCACCGCTAGATGGCGAGTAACTTTATCGGCAAATCTGCAAGTGGCAAAGTTAGAATAATTGTATAAATCAAAGCAAAGCGCGGTTTTAAAAATATCACTAGCTATGAAATTCATTATTTTTTCTCTTGAGGAAATTAAAAAGATTCCTAATTAACAAAGAATGTGTCTTTCATGCCAACAAAGAGAGAAAACAGTGAACAGCACGTAGAATAACTGTCACACCACTCGAAAACTAATTCGATGATCAAATAAGATTTCTAAGTTTACATTAGATCGTAGATTATTTACTCACGGTATTAAATGCTCCGTATTTCATTAAATCACTTAACCTGACAACGAGAACACACGAGGAAGCGAGGTGTGAATTACAAGGAATTATGTAATGTACACGTACTGTACGTGACGTACACCTGTCGACTCACCGTTTGTATTTTCTAACGCCGCTTTGATACATCTTTTTTTCATCTACTAATTATACCGTTACAGGTAGCAGACGGTCAAATCCATCTATTATGGGATCTCGCGTGAACAAGTTTCGGAAGTTATAATAACATTACATAAAAATTGTCTAATACCATAATCTAATGCCAACGACCTTCGGTTCGCGGCTGGACTTTTCATTTTCAATACAAAACACGTCGTGCTATCATCGCGCGCGTTAGACAAATCGCGTCAGGCTTTCTCACTCTACGCGATTACGTATATTAGATAATTTCGTCGGATCATCGTGCTCGACGAATTATAATCGGTGATGATTGAGCGTTGATTTGTGAACAATTAAATTGTCATTGTTTTTCAAGCACGAGTGTTGGATTTGAAGGGTAATCGATGATTTTCATTGACGTTTCGGTGAATAATGTTTTCAACCACTTGAAACACGATGATACGACTTTGAGACTTCACCGCTAGATGGCGAGTACCTTTAACTAGAAATCCACAAATGACAAAGTAAAAGTAATTGTATAAGTCCAAGCACAATTTAAAATTAATTTTTAATTTTTTCATAATTGTTGTATTCTAATGGGCCTTCTGTATAAAAAAAATTTTTTTTTAGTTAAAAATCATCCATGTTACGTTATATTAAGCATTCCTACAAGAATATTCATTTTTCCATAAGTTAATTCCGCTCGCAATCTTCTCTATACACACACACACGATAATATCGAAGCCCTTCGACAAGAGATTTTAGCTCTCATACAGTAAAAATTATCTTTAATAATATAGAAAATGGCCGTTCTCACGAGGATCGTCCTATCGAGATCCCATAACAGTACAATAATGTCATAATGTAAAGAATGTCGAGGCATTATAGACATAAAAGATCTTCTCGCATTGAGTATACGTACGTGTATACGAAGTGCGAGAGTACGAAGAAAGTCATAGAGAGAGAGAGAGAGAGAGAGAGAGGAAACGAGAGGGAGAGAGAACGAAAAGCAAAGAGAGTATAGAGAGAGGGAGAGAAGCAAAGAGCTGTTATTTTATCGCGAATGGCTATATAGAAAGTCATAGGGTTAGCTGTGAGGTAGGTAGGTACAAGCTAGCTGCTGCTGCCGCTGCCGCTGCTGCTTTCACGGCACGTACGCTCGGTATAATTAAACCAATCACCATTCCTCGGCCGACATGCCCGCACACACACACACACAGACACACATACATACATACGCAAGCTCGCGCATATATACATCTACTTGCATACCATCCTGCGCCGTCGTTTTCAAACGCCCGCACACATGTGGCTGTGGGTGCGCGAGTGCGGAGAACGACACATAGTAGAGGGAGAGATAGAAAGAGAGAGTATACACATAGAGATAGAGAGGATGTGTAAGTGCTCTCGGGTTGCGCAAACTTGCTGCTGCTGCTGCTACGCCTTGGTCCTCTCTCTCTCTCTCTCTCTGGACCGCTGATAAAGACACGAGAGCTAGTCCTTTCGTAAATCATTTTCTGCGCGTATAAGCACTAGAAAAGCAAGAGAGCATAGGAAGAGAGGCAGAGACAGGCTGATAGTGGGGATACTAAGCGAGAAAGAGAGAGAAAGCTCGCCAGTTTCTATGGGTCCAAGAGAGAGCCCTCGAAATCACTGCGCTCTATATAATTTTGCCGCGCGGCTGCTGACAAATAGGGTATATATGCGCGCGAATGCGGGTAAAATCTAAAACTTTTCGCGCGCGCGCTTGATTCATCGAGTCAACACGGTGCGCGCAGCATTCGAGAGGCATTTATTTTCCATGCACCTCTAAACTTTTAACTCATGTTCTATTTAAGCGCTTGCCAAATTTGCTGGAAACAAAGAGAGAGAAAGAGACTCGAGAAGCAGCAGCAGCATAGCAAACGGGCACCTTATGATTTGCATTCCCTCTCTATACGCGTGTAACGAAAAAATAATTTTTCCAGCTCGTAAATTGAATAGTCGATGCTCGAACAAACCGTCGACGCAGTGAAAAGAGCGTGAAAAGCGCAAGCTTGGCGCGCCGATGTATAATATAAGTATACGCTACTCCTAGTCTCGTGACAACTCTTATAATAGAGAGAGAGAGAGAGAAGTGCATCAGCTCGAGGAAAATCAAGCGAGCGAGAAAAAAAAACAACAAAAAAACAAACGCGTCACAAGCCGCCTCTCCGGGAGCAGAAGCAGCAGCTATTATATTCGCGGAGCAGCTCGCTGGCGCCTCGGCAATGCCAACGCACAGTCGCTGTGCTGTGTGTTGTAGTATGCATCAATGCTATGCTATATTATACGCTTATATATCCGGAGCTATATACACGAGCAGCAGCACGAGGAACTGCCGAGATGCACACCGCACACACAGAGAAGGAAGGGGTTCGTTCGCTTATATACTCCGCTCTCGAAGTGTTGTGTGTGTGTGTGTGTGTGTGTGTGTGTGGAGGTGGAGGAGGAAAGACCTCGAGACTCGTATACGACTGTGAACTTGACCGGGATTTATATCGGCCTCGCTCGAGGACGAGCGATGGATTTCCGCGGCTCGCTCAGGGTCGCGCTCTAGGCCTGCTCTAGCGGCTTTTCATTGTCAAGGCTATGGGATGGTATTCTCGCGTGCTGCGAGCTGCTGCTGATGACTCGAGTGCCGCTGCTGCTATATGCACTGTGCAGCAGCGGCAGCGGCACACGGCCATGACGAGCAAGTGAGAGAGAGAGAGACTCTAGCCAAGGCCGGTACGTTCGAGCGAGCGAGGCGAACTCGTCATCTATACTTCGCTGCACTGCACACTCTGTACTGCACATGTACGTACACTGTACATTCGTGTGTGTACATAGCGTGTGCATGTGGCACGGTGCACGCTATATTATGTACGTGCGCGATGTACATTGTGATTCGCTTATAAGCTTTTCCCGTTTTAATCGCACTCGCTCTTCAATACCTCTCGTCTTGTGCAGTCGCTGCGATTGTCATTTTCAGACAAATGTCTACATATTTTTGAAAACAATTTTAGCCTGTCTAAGCAAGCAGTCTAAACAATGGTCAGATTTCAATTCGAACGCGAGACACAAGTGTCTAACCGACTGATTAAAACACGCGTATCCGAGCAAATTGCTCATTCCTTTCGCGCACATTGTATAATCGCAAATTGAGTTGCTTTTCACTCTGTACCACGCGCGCGCGATATCAGCTCGTGTGCATCGCGTCAAGCGCAAATTATTACGTAAGCGCGTGGCATGCCTGCGCGCACATCTATATAATACATGAAGTCGCAGGTGCATGTCGCTTCTGCAGCTATACCTTACCTTGGCAATCGCGCTAGAAGCATATATTCATTTCGCTACATCGCGCGAGAGACGCGCGCGTGTCAACGCGATCGTTTCTAAATTCAAAAAATATTCTACAATATACATTTTTCTCAACGAGTAGTTTTTTTACGCTATTAGACGTATAATACAATGCAAACGTGATACAAGCTCGACAGGGAAATATTTATAAGACTTTGAACAAAGAGGTATGCATGATAATTCCGTATTATGCTGGTTTGTGTAGAGACAATTGATTATAGTTGTGAGTAAAAGTCAATGAGCATTTTTACGATTACAGTTTTCTACGATTGCAGTTGAGATGACTTTGGATTTTCGTGATGAGTCGGACGACATAAGGTCATGAATTATGCGGTATCCACCTATTTTTCAGATTTTATAAAATTTTCAAACAAGTTAGTCTAAGTTTTGCCGAAGCAATAATATTATGGTTTTTTGGACGGTACTTTCAAAGTAACTTTTTCCTTCTTGTATAATAACAAATTGTTTATGCAATAATTCTATATAATACGATATATTAGGCATTTTTGCCGTATAAGTTTGACCGCAAGAGGCAGCAGTGGCGTGGGTACAATGTGCGCACTACGCTAATGCGCACGTTATAGTACAGCCGTCATAACTCATAAGTCTACTGCTATCTACTACTTCACTGCAGTCTGCTATTAACTGCTATTACTATACAATAATTGACTGTACCTGTCAATTATTGTATAGTAATTATTTTATTAACAACGATGAAGTGCAGTGTAGAAAATTGCAAAGGTCAAAAGAAATTCAAATTTCCGAAAGGAAAGGAATTGAGGAAAAAGTGGTTATCGGCAATCAGAAGGCCCAATTTCATTCCAAGACCTTGTGATGGGTTATGCGTTGAACATTTTACAAGCAAAGATATTTACACCGAAAGTATCGTAGGTAAGCAGTATTATTGTTAAAAACTAGAACTATTTAAAGTAAAATAATATTTAATTACAAAAGATATTTAAATTTAAAATTTACTAATGAGAATGATTTTAATGACAGTTTAACATTTATTTTAACAGGTGGCTATCAAATGAAACAAACACGTATAAAAACCGGTACGGTGCCAACTGTATTTTCTTGGCAAGAATCACCAGGTGATATCCAAGAAACAAATGGACAAAGTGTCGATGTTGTGCAAAGTGACTCCCCAATAGTGGAAAATGAAAGCGAGTGCTGTGTGGAATTAATTGAAGCAGATGAAAAAGTAGATTCACAACAAAATGGAGAAGAAAATATGTCTAATCAAGATGTATATTTACAGTGGCACGAAGAGGAAATTGCTTATGAGGAAGAGCAAGCACAGCACAGAGACTGCGCTAACAATAATGATGTGTGCATTCAAGATGAACCAAGGAAATCAGTCATGATACAAACAAATTTTTCTAAGTACAACATAGAAGATTATAAAAACAAGCCTCAACAATTAAAACATTTCACTGGATTAGATTATAAACAGTTCATGACAGTTTTTCATTCATTGGCGCCAGTCATGTTTAAGTTTGAAAAAATTGAAGAAAAAAAGCATATCAAAATAAAAAATCAATTATTCATAACTCTTTGGAAGTTAAGAAGAGCAACATGTTTTTTGGAACTGGCAGAACATTTCAGTACAGATAACTGCACTGTAGCAGAAATCTTTTCTACGTGGATCACAGTAATGGCAAAGACATGGTCTATTATTGATGTGTGGCCAAGTCGTCAACTTATAGACTTTTACATGCCACATACTTTCAAGAGACACTTTCCTAAGACTCGAGTTACACTTGATGCAACAGAGATAAGAATAGAGGCACCAAGGAACCCTATATTGAAGCAGGCAACGTTCAGCACATACAAAAATGCCAACACGCTGAAAGTCATGGTTGGGACAACACCTGGTGGATTAATATCTTATACTTCTCCAGTTTACGGTGGTTCAACCAGTGACAGGCAAATCATTGAAAGGAGTGATTTATATTCAAAATGCGAACCAGGTGATGAAATTCTAGCTGATAAGGGGATATTGGTTCAAGATCTGTTTGCTCCTTATGATGTGAAGGTTAGCACACCTACACCAATGGTCAAAGGGTCTTTGCCACATAAAGTTATCATGAAAGACAGAAAACTATCCAGGCATCGAGTTCACATTGAGAGATTAATAGGTTTAATGAAAACCTTCACAATTCTTAGAGAGAAAATGACAAGAGACCTGTTGCCTTTATCCTCAGAAATAATTGGTGTTTGTGCAATGTTGTCAAACTTTAAAGATAATATTATGTAATTATTGTTAAATGAGGAAATATGTAATTCAAAGACAATTCTAAATAATTTTAAAATAAATGTATTCAATACAAAGTGACTTTTATGTGAACATTAACTTTATTCAAAACATTTGAACTAGAAGTGAACTAGAAACTCCTTATAATTAACATACATGAATAGGAACATTGAAAAAATATAACTTTGCCTTAAGTGCGAATACAAATATAAAAATATTTTAACTTTGGTTAATAATTTAAAACACAGCCTTGTAATTCTTAAACAAGTACTTTTCTATGATTGCAGGTTTTAAATGCCTTTCATAAAATAGATCTAATTTTTGCAACATATTTTCTATAAAGCTATCATCTCTTTCTATACTTATTCTAATAAAATCATTAAAAGTATAAACTAGAAAATCACAGAATTTTCTCTTGGTTACATATAACTGTCCCTGAATTTGATAATAATAGGGATGGTTCTGTTTTAATACTAAATTTCCATCACAGTCTTTTTCAATATATGATAAAGTTTCTTCATTAATCTTACAACGGCGAATGGAATATGGACATTTCACTTCTATTATTGAATGCTGGGCTAATAAACGATCTGGTGTCGCTCCAAGGTAAGGTCGCTCAGTAGGTACAAATAGGCCACATGTTTTTATATCTAATTTATTGTGATGTAGTTGATTAAACTTTTTTACAGCCTTCTCTTCATAGATTATCCCATGATTTGTGGCTTTTGACTTTAATTTGACTGGATTTAGAATTCTATTAACTAAAGAAGGAGCTCCTTCAGTTTCTAATTGCATGCAGCAAGAATGAAATAAACTAGCTGTCAATCTGACAGAGCGTGCTTTGGACCATGCTTGACTGTTACTTTGATTTATTGTGTTGAATTCTATTTCTTGAGCCATTTCTTCTGATAAGTCAACTAGTCCTAGCGATTTCAGTATTTTGTACTCATTAGATTCACTTGTATAATAACCATGGTCCCATTCCACTGCATATGGATTTGCTGGGGTGGTTATTTGTTTTATGGTCATATTATTTTGAAAGCTTCCTGCTACCACAACATTGTGAAAATAGTTTTTATAAAATATTTTAAAATCATCACTATAATCTGCTTCTAAATTTTTTTTATACTTGTTTTGTTTATTGACTTTTAACGTTTTTTTAAACTTTTCACTCTTGACAGGAGATCCAGAATACTTTCTCTTTGGTTTATGGAATGTTTGTAAATTCTCTGTGCAGGTTGTTGCTAAAATAGCAGATTTATTTGTCTTCCAGCTGAGTAAAGCAATTAACGTTATGACAACGTGTTTGCAGTGTGCCAAATTATTTTGGCCAACTGGACAATCACATGAACTTCCCTCTACCTCTCCGTCACTGCATAATTTTACATCAGATGTATAGGTCACATGTTTTCTGAACTCAGCTTTTGTACAAGATTTCAAAAAATATTGATTATCTGTAAAAAAATACAATATACTCAGCTATTTGTCAATTGAGACTTACTATTAATGTATATGTAAATATAATAATAACAAACATGAATTCTACCTTTTTCACAAAATCGTATGTATAGAAGAAATCCATTTTGATATAAATTGTTTGGCTTTTCAAATGGAATGTCGTAATCGTTTAAAAAGACGTCTAAATGACTCTGAGTGAATTCAGGTAAACAAGTAGAAGAATTTATATCTTTATACAGTTTTACATCTGGCGTAATAAGTTTTTCATCATTGGGTACTGCTTCATAGCCAAAATCATCGTTCTTCTCATAAAAAATCAATCTGCAAAGATGCATGACATAATTTGTTTATTACTAACACGTATTGCAGTTATTGAATATAACCTCTTCACGAGAGTATGCGTTACCTTTTAATGAGTTCTTCTTTCCGCCCAGTCCTTAGAGCACCTCTTTGAAATAACAACTTTTTTAACTGAACAATCGTTAATTTACCATATATTGATTCCTTACTTTCACATGACATTTTAAACTTCGTGCTACTTTGTGGATGTTATATAGCAGTAAACGTAAAACGGGCCGTGCGCATGACTGTACCCACGGTGCTAATGCCATCTTGCGGTCAAACTTGTACGGCAAAAATGCCTAATA